>CAJNOJ010000474.1:0-63862 GCA_905250025.1 Adineta ricciae
TAACATCAACAAAATCTGTATCATCGATCACATCGACAGTAATCGACTCAACTTGATTCAATACTGAACTAAGACTTTGATTGTTGTCGATCATACACTGTTGTTCGATATACCAGAAGCAGTAATTCTCCTTGGCATTCTCAGCAAGAATGTTTTGAGATTTCAACCACAGATTCATCTGTTTCCAAAGAGTCGTGGGCATAAAACATTCACTTTGGCTATCTTCGGTATTTTCTATAAATGTTACCTGACAACAGAAATTCGTTTGTTCGTTACATTGAACAACGTGGATTTGAACTGGTGTATTTTCGTCAGATCGATAGAGTTCACTGATTAATCTATCCTCCATTAGACATCGTCCAAGTTCATCGAAGACTATAAAAGGATTCTTGGATGTTAAAAAAATTGATTTTAGATCAAGAATAAAGTAACTTAGAACTGAAGACAGTTTTCCTTCCATTGTAATGAAATATGTCAATTCTTTCTCGCCGTATTTGACATTAACAGAAATCAATGATGATCGTTCCAGAACACGGTATTGAGTTTGGATTCTAACCGAGTCAACATTCACGTTTTCTGCTTGAAAATTCACAAATATGTCGTGAGAATCGATCACAGCTACAGTTTCGAAATCGTATTTTTGTTTTGCGAAAATGTCTTTCAATTGCCCATAGAAATGTTCAGATTTACATCGCCACGTCTTCTTAGTCTTACCATCGAGATGTGTAATTTCGAATTTCGGCTCATTTTCTTTCGATCTCTTTTCAGCTTGCTTTAGACTCATTTCGAAAAGTTCCGACGATTCGAACAATTTCGAATTGATTCTTAATTTGGCCGCACTCGTGTACGTATTCGTATCAGTGCTAATAGGCAGTGATACAGTCGTTACATTTGTGACAACTGCCGTTTCTTCATTGACAATTACATCTGTCGTCGGCAGATCAAATGGATCTTTTATTTCCGGAAAGATGAGCCCGGAATTTCCATCACCAATTAATTGTGGTATGATATGCGTTAGATCCCTTTCTGACTCACCCATTAGAATGGTGTCATTTTGCTCTTCTAATATTACTTGATCTTTGTTACGAAATACATCAAATACATTCGCGCTTTGCAATTCATCATTTTGAACGTCTACGCGAATACTCCATAAAACGGCTTTCTTCTCTTCGGTATTAATTGCTTGTTCTTGTATTTGGGATCGAACTTCAATCAATTTCATACATAATGGCAGATAGTTTTCACATTTGATCTCATTTGGAATGAATGCTAAGATCGAATTTTCAATAGCCAAGATTGCACAGGTTTCCACCAATGGTCGACTATATTGATCAGCCAGCAAATTTTCTACAAGTATAGTGTCATTCAAGAAATCAGTGATGAGTTTCATTTTCGCTTGAAAATCGTCTTTGTTCGTCGTACTCTCGGACGAAACGAACGAAGAGACCAATAAATGATTAAGCGTATCACTAAGTGTCTTCTCGATTGGGACACGAAGTAATTGGGAAACATTCATTAGAGCATATTGAAATTGATTGATTGTTTGTTGATACAGGTGAAGAACATTCGAAATGTGAGAGAGAGGAAAATCTTTCATTCGACATTGTTGAAATAGCTGAGCGAACCGATGCTGGTACTCTTCCAGTCGGACAAAATCGGCTATCTTCATCGATGAATAGTTTTTCTCTGATGTTTTCAATATTTCCAAAATTTGTTGAAGGAGATCTGATTCCGTTTGAAGTTGATCGAAAGTTCTTTGTTCCAAATGGATCCATTCTTCGACAATGAAAGGCTCTTCGTCTTCGTCCGTTTCATTATTGATCAGTTCCACAGTAGTGACAGGAAGTGATCTTTGCCGTACAAATAACTGATATTTGTTCTGAATGTGTTCATAATTAATACGACAGTAGAGGAGATAGGTTCGAATTAAATATGATTGAACGTAGAGAAAATTAAAATCCAATTGCGTGTTTGACTGCGGAAAGTAATCTTTTTCATTTTCTAAACTCGCACGAGTTAATTGTTCGATCCATTGACAATCTGCTCTATTCAATGTGATTACACCCATATTTTCTTCGGTAATCTGAAGAACAGAAATTTCTCTCTCGGTTAATTCAATGATCGTATCTTTCAGTGAACCTAAGCCAAGCAGATTCTCATTTTCTTTGATTTCGTTATTGAGTAATTTCAAGATATCATTATGATAATCGACAAGAATACTAAAACGAAAAACATCTTCTATGTGCGGAGAAAGAATGAAGAACTGACCTTAATATTCTCATGATCATATTTCCTTCATCAATTTTACCTGTTTCAACAAGATAACTGACGAATGTATCAAACGAAATCGGTTCAAAACGTTGAGTTTGATCACAAGCACCAGGTTGAATCAACCCGTCAGCAAAACGATGATAGGAATTGAATGCTTCGATTCCATTTTGAATAATTTTCAAATTCTGTTCTTGATGAACAGCATTGACGTTCTGATGAGCACGTGCATACAATTCCTTCAACGTAAATGTCAAAAATTCGTCTGGATCGATCAATTGTGCATAAGTACGATGTAAAAGGACATATAATTGACATAAGTCATAGACATATCGCGTCATTTGAACGAATTCTAATGATGCCAGTAACCGGCGTAGTATTGTCAAGGGTAGTTGAGACGCTTTCGGACTGCAAAGTTCAGTTTTGAAGTGAACAACATCGACAAGAATAGGCATTCGAGCCACATAGTCATATAAATTGGTTTGCAGTAGAGATCGTGCTTGAATAGTATCGATAATCTTTCGATGTTCAGCCAATTGTTGCTTCATTGGATAGAAGATTGTATTTTGGTATTCTTGTTCAGCATTGTATTTCTCTTGAAATGTCCTATATACTGGTTTGATCCATGCATGTTGATCGATTTGACGGGTAGCTTGTGCGAATAACTCGAAGCAACGATTGAATAAGATTGATGCATTATCTTCGTTCAATTGCATCGAAAGATGATGATATGTTGATAGATATCGCGTACGAACAAAATGACACACTTTCGCTCGCATACTATTGCCAGCGATACGTCCTACAGTATCTACTGTATCGATGGCATGCTTAGCTAAGATAGGACCATAGAGATTCGATACCGATTCTTCATATAAGAGTAAATGCCATGCCTACAAATATCGAAATCAAAAGGAAATTTCTCTTGTCTTGCGTTCTCTGATATTTACCATGGCACCGTAAGTAGCAAAGTAGGCAATGTACACAGCTGGAACACTAAATGGGCTTCCATTACGTCCGCCAGACGCAAAATGAATTAATTCTCCTTGTTCAGTAAGAAGGCATCCGCAGTCATAATGGACGCCATTAGCGAGAATAATTTCATGACGAGTCGACCCGAAGCCTAAAAAAAAAGAATAGAAATATGCAATGAAATGATAGAATTGAACTTACCAAATGTTCCTTGTAATGTTAATGGTGAAAATGCGAATGTCCAAAGAAAGTTTTCTTTTCCACCTAGCATGATCATTGCTAACAGGTTGACTAACAAATGACGAATAGATAATTCATCATTTTCAATACAATCGGGTCGAAAGAGATCGTTGAGACAATTGCTATCTAAATGATTATCATCTTTAACATAACCAATCACATATTGTTCCGGTTGAAGGAAAATACGAAATATCCGTCGCTCCTCTTCACACGGCTGTAACGTATTGTCAATTGCAGCCAATAATTGATCTAGTAAGTCAATTTTATTTGTGCAAAAGTATTCATAGTAGATGTTCAAGAGCAACATCACTTTAATTTCAATAGCATTGATCACTAATGGATTGCTATTCAATTTCGTCTGGATCCAATCAGTCAAAGGTATCCAACGTTGATCAAGATCGTTGTTTGTAACGCATTCAGCTAACAACTGCTTGATTTCTTGGTAAGGTTGATGCAACGTCGGAAAGATTGATGATGAAGTGTCTGGTGTTAATACAAAATGTAACTGATGACAATGTTGGAAACATCTCTTGTGCGAAAGGTTTTCATTCGACTCGAATAGACTGTGCAAAGTATCAGCCCAGGGAGCATTAAGACGCTGAATACGTTCAGATTTCAATAAACTGAGGAGGAAATTCCATGATCGTTTTTGAATAATTGTTCCACAAAAGACTTCCAGACTTTTGCTCAATTGTGTCACAGGAGGGTTGATAGTTAAATACTTATTAATTACGTTATTTAGAGTATTGTTCATTCTTTGTTCGTCTAAATTGTCAATATCTGGTTGCGAAAGAAGTAAAGCTGTACTCCGGAGAGTAAAGTATTCTTTGAGATCAGTGAAAATTTTCTCGACGATGGGATCGTGTCGAGCATCATTTACTCTAGGCACGCTAGAGAACATGATTTTATGGATCGAATCGAGTTGAGGAATTTCATCGCTGGCTAATCGTCGAAGATGAAAAAAGAAGAGATCGAGCAAGATTTGACTTTGATTTTCATCGCTGATCATCGATGGATGAGATGGTAGTTGATACTGGTTAAGATGTTCATCATCAACACAATTCATGATTAGTGTTAGCAGTGAGAGACGATCCCAGAAATGTTTAAATTGCCGTTGATCATGCAATCGATTTTGACGGCTATTTTCTACAGAAATATTCATGAGCTCATCGAAGATAAACTGTTTCATCGGTAGTGATAGATGACAAGTTGGTTGACAAAGAAATTTCAATAAAGCGTTCACCTCTTGCTGTGACGATCTATCGGATCCTTTCAACGTCATGATAATCCACTGTTGAATATCGATCAATAATGTCGCATTGCTGGCTGCGTGTTCTTCAAAATATCGATCAATAGTTCGAATAATAAGCGGGACGTATTGTAAACAGATCGAACTATCAGCATTATTATCAGTCAAACCAGTATCAGTGAGTAACCGTTGTACAAGTTCAGTTGGTTGAGGCGTCTTTTGATTCAAAAGAATGAAGTATGATAAATTCATGAAATCAATCTGTGCTTTCATCTTCACGAATTCCATTCGCTTAAGCACTCGTTCGGACGGATAGTACTTCGAGATTAATGTATAACTTTGGAGCCATTGTTTATAATCGTTATTATTTCGACATAGATCATTTAGACGTATCCATAAACGGCGAAACATCGATTCGTATAGAATTTCACGTATTTGGCTACGTTCTTTGTCTTCATCCGATAAGAGATTTTCGTAGAACGATTGATCAATATCAAGATTCTCCATGATTCGACATGCTGTATATATAGAAAGAAGATCACGCTGATGGTATTCTAAGAAAGAGTATATTTGTGCGAGATGCCAGATGTCTCGATTCGACGAGGCATTGAACGAGACCTTTTCATTTGCTTCGACGCGTAATAGCCAATGTGCAATGAAATCAATTATTCTCTGACATTGCGCTTGATCGTCATGAAAATTCTTTTCGATGAATGTGCAAACAATATGAATAGAATCAGCTGATCACGGAAGTCTTCTCGCGTACGATCAATTTCATTTTCGTCATTGGCAGCATTCTCATCTGGCGCATTGTAATAGTCATCTCGAAGAATATTGCCATCATCTGAAATGGAATAAATGATAAAATACGGTTTTTCGTTTTTACTTCTATAGTTTTACCTTCATATCGATTATATGGTTGAACTATCTTTGATTTGATAACGCCGGCTAAATTTCTAATTCGTTGACGAAGTAGATGGAATAGTGGTGTTTGAAGGATACAAGAATAATGGTCATTCAGTCGAATGGGACCTTGATCAATCGAAGAAGATTGATCGACATTGGTGCTATACGAAGAGTAGTCGACCAGTTCGAGCAGTTTATTGAATTCACTGTTGCGATCAGACAGCTTCGTGAGAGTTTCTAACCCATAATCATCGATGAGGTATTTTAACATATAAGATATGAAATTAGTGAATGACACTCGCATGTTTGACTGCAAGGAGTCGACGAGCCCGCGAAAGTTTTTTCCGCACAATGTATCTTTGGCAATATCGTGGATAATATTACAATTCTTCTGTAAAGATCTATCTTTCATGGAGATGTTCTCATGAAAAATCGTCAAGAGATGTTTCTGTAAATGATTGACTTCTCGAAATATGCTCTTTAAACATTGAAGACGCTGATCGATTGATGTCTGACGTCGGTAGAACTCGTAAGCATATCCATTATGAAACATACCTTTGGGAAGTTCACGAATACCCACTTGTGCACGGGAACAGAATTCCAAAAGGCAATCATCAAAAAGAGCATTCAAAACGTAAAACTCGTCCTGAAAAGTGATCTGCTGTTGAACTCGTACGAATTTTGATGTGAAAACTTGTAACATTTTTTGCAAATGAAATGCATTGCCTGGAGTAGACGTGTCCAGATACCAACAATCCCAGTGGTGCAAAAACATGGCCGGGAAACAAGATTGATGATTCAATTCTTGACCAGTATTATGAATGAGAAGAACATAAAATTTTGTTGGTTGTTCATTGGATTTATTACAGATGCTTTCACTTTGATCAACTAATTGCCGAACGTAGGGAATGTGAATACGTTGATGATTAATTCGACCATCAATGATAATCAAGAGAACCGATTTGTTTGTCACATTCTCAAACTGTTCGAATTGTTCGTGCAAGTCGTTAGAACTTTGAATCGTTGACTATAGGAGAACAGAAAATCTCAGAATTATTAAAAGAAAGTTGCTAAAGACTTACTAGATTGATCATATCGATCTTGTCGCTTGTAATGCTGTTCATCATGTCATCGTTAACATCATGATTGAATAATTCATTCATCGATTGTTTGCTTAGTCGTAGAATAAATGACGATGTTCGAGTGAATAGCATCAATTTTCTTACCATGCAGATCGTATTGGTCGGTTGAGCGACTGCATTATCCATCTTCAGTAACTCATCATTATCAATAGGAATGATGGGTGGTGAAACGAATCGAATGAGAAAGGTTTCTATATTGAAATGTTCTTGTTGATAAAAATAATTTCGACAAAAGACTTGAGCGATATCATTCTCCAATGTTGGTAACTTGAAAATCATCGACTCAGGTGAAGCCAATTGTAAGAACTTAGAAAGGATACCATAGAGAAGACACTGTTGCTTATCATTACTGCTTTGTTCAATAGATAGTTTTGACTGAATACTTAACTGATTGTAATTGTCGTTCATATTTGATAAATAGCATTCACCTTCTTGACTACGTGTGATAAACGATAAGAGAGTCGAATAGAATGTGTTGTCGTTGAATCCATAGAAGTATTCTTGTCCGAAATGCTTAACAAAAGATTGAGCTATACTTTCGACTTTCCGCATCAGATTTTGTTCGTCAACTGGAAGTTCTTTAACTTGAATAGAATAGAAATCAGCGGCGCTCAATGAATACTTTTGAAATCGACTCAGAAACGGAGCTGGAATATCCTGGAATTCGCTTCGTTTGATATGAACAATACATTGAAAGTTTTCATGAACGACGACATCAATCGTTTTTGGGCCAATGGCAACTTTGGAAAAAATCTTTCGACTTTCATCAGTAGCCATAATCGAAAAATTCTGATTGAAAACGTCGTACAAAGATCCATGGATACGACCAGTGTTCACCATAAGAATCGTCTTTCCTGTTTCCATGCAAAGTTTAATTGTTGATAAGATTTCCACATTTCGTAGGTCATTTTTTAAATCTTCATCAAAGTCGGACATACGAAAAACAGTTGTCTGCTGAGGATCTGTATCGATAATTCCGGTTTGATATAGAAGACGAATGGCACTTTCATCTTCCGACTCGTCGATAATCAATTTATATCGACCATAGAGACGACGACGTACTGGATCGAGTTTCATAGAATTACGAAGAATGATCGGAATATTTCGTTCAATCAGATGTTTATCGTTGATTAGCGTGCGAAATTCTGGACAGTATTGTCCGATCGATTCTGCAAAGATATCCACCAATTTGTTGAATTCTTCCACTCGCACGCCGTGGAAATTGTCTTCAAGGGCGCGTAACAAACTTCCTGGTGTAATTTCTCCGACGGTAACTTCTTCCGTTTGATTTATATTCGTCAATTCAAAGCGTAGTTCTCTGAGCATATAGATAAAATCACGATCGTGAAAAATATGTGGAATGTCAGGTGAACTAAGTATTTGTCGATAGCCTTGACATAAACCAGAGATGATTTTATCAAGACGATTGGTAGCAGTCGCTTGCTTCTGTGACAGTTGGAGTCCCAAACAACCGTAAGCTAAAATTTTCTGATCTACCTCCGAAGGTAATGATCGTTGAATACAAATCATTCGATTGGCATTGGCCGCATCGAAAGGGTGATTGGCCACGGCAACAAAAGCCACTTTACAGTCATCTAAATATGGATGCAAAACTTTCATAACCATTTTCTTCTCATCAGGCAGTGAAGCTTCATCTAAGAAAACAACCTGCAAAAGAAAACAAAGACGATCATTTGCTTCGAAGATATTCGATGTAACATACACAACGCATGTTCATCTGATTTTGTTCATATTCTTGTTCACGTCTGATGGCACGATCGAAAATAGAAGCAATATCTTCTGATCGTGTGTATTTTGAACCAAGACAGTAAAATGCATCGAATGCTGGAAGACGTTTACAAAATGGTTTACTCGATAATTGAGCACCTTGCAGGTTTTGAAGAACGATCTGAAAAGATAAAGTTTTCGACTGACCAGGAATGCCGATGATACACAGAGGTGTTCTCGTAATAAGACTGACGACAATAGCAAAAATATGTTCGCGCACCTAGAAACAAAATTTGCGTGTGAATAATGTTTAATGACTGCTAAGAAGACTTACTGCTTGATTAATGGCTACGCCTTTTGGAATGACAAAATTATCTGTATTTACAAAACGGTATAATTCAGTTTGAATGACTTCTTCAAAATCCGGTATCGTTTCATTGAGAAGTTCAGCCAATTGTTCTCGTGATGGTGACGGCACCTCCATATTTCGACGTTGAACATTATGATCTTTAGTTGGAAGTCGAAAATAGTATATCAATGCGATAGCCAATGCAATGCATTTGATTGGATTAGGATCGAATGTTCGTTGATTGCAAAGAAGTTCATCGTCGTATCTCAAATTCCAGAAAAATTCGATCAAAGTGAAACAACGTTGAATTTCACGTTGAGAAACAATATTACGTCCTAAAGACACACATAGGCAAGAATATCCAACTAGTTGGAACTTACCGAGATTCTTTTCACAGAAATCTTGCGCTTTCAAAATCGAGTCAGCCAATGTGTCTTGAACGTAATCATCTAAAAGCATAGCTCTGCCATTTCTTCCTGAAGACGTGCTTTGAAACATCGCGATTTTCCGTACGATATAGTCTGCTAATGTTCGTGATTCAAGTGCGCCGTAAGCAACTTTTAAATCTTTTAACGATTGAGGCAAATCATGAACAATAAAATCATTGCGATGAAGTCGAGTTCTAGTCTCTTCTGTTTTCATATATGGATTGATGGCAGCAGTGAAGAAGATGTTCTTTGGTATTGTTGTTCCATGTAAAGTTCCATCCATAAACATTTCTTTGAAAAGACCAAGACACGACGATGTATTAAGTTCATCGAAAAAGACGACAATCTCAATTTTTGATAACTGACGGGCCAGCTCTATTATCGGAAACACGAATTCGACTACCTGTTCTTCACTAATACCAGGATGAAGAAGAAGACGATAAAATAAGTCTTTGATTTGTGTATTGTACAGATATTCTTTGAAGAGATCGATCGACACTTCACTTGTGGGCGATGTTATTTCGCCGCGTAATTCGTCTAAACGTTTACTCGCCTTCAACAATGGATAACGGCTAAGTTCTTCACAAATATAATCACGCATCTGTCCAATCAAATCGTTGGTGAGAGGCATTGTTAACTGATCACAAACCTGGAGAAGTGTTTTCCATATTTGATACAAAATTTTCTTGTCATACTTATTTTCTCCTAAAGAAATTTTCAATTCACGTAGGAAGACATCGTCTGTTGGCAGAATGTTTTCCGCTGCAGCAGCAACTGGTTGTGCGGCAGCTAAAGCCATCATTGGTTCGTTGAAATTGCCTTCATTCACATCCAAACCTAAAACTTTCGGTTTGATCTGTTGAAGAAACGAATTGAGAAGATTCGTTTGATTTTCAACCCTTGTCTCAATAGTTTCGCGCAAAAACTGACTGACACTATCGATGATTTGCGGATAGATATGCTTTTGATTGACATCACTGGTTGCTGTAGAATTCAATAACTTCGAATAGAATTGAAGCAGAAATGTTTTTCCAACACCTGTGTCTCCCTCGATAATCAATGGTAATTTTGTTAATTTTCTCTCATGAATGTGAAATAATTTATAGGCGAAACTATCGGTTAAAATAAATTTTGTTTCCTGAATAATTTTCATAAAATTTTCGTATTTGATGTCGATTAACCAAGCTAAACATTCGGCATAGTAATCTTTACCAACAAAATACTCTGATTTCAATGGGTCTCGATTGTTGAAAAGTGTTTTGATATCTGATGATACTTGATTCCAATCAACATGTAGTAAACGCAGAGCAAATCCGGGATCGTAAACGAAATAAACGCGTGGATAATGAGCATCACTGAAGTCGATCTCCGTCAAAGTGATCGCTTCTTTGATCATTTGTTGTATCGCTGTTGATCCTAATTTGTTAACACATTGATTAAAACGATAGTGTGGACCTTCGAAAAATCGAAAACGGCGATACAGAAATTTGACGAATGACAATTCGTATATTTTGTTTCTTGCTAATTTCGGCGCATATTGTTTGATACAATTGGAAATCTGCTGTCGACATTGATTTTTGTCTGCGACCTTCTCGAATGTTATTCCCGGTCCATTTTCATCTTGTTGAGCGAGTAACTGGTCGATTTTTCCATCGCTGAAAGCTTTGAAAAAGCGTGCAACAAGTTCTTCTTCGTTTCCAATGGATAGCTGATAATTTTCATCGGTTACTTCTTCTAGTGTCGTAGGAGAAACAACGGCGAGAATTGGAAGGATTTCATTAAGATTCTCGCGAACATCGACACGAGAATTATTCGAATAAGGAACTTCAATGATAAATTTCCACGGTTTTGAATCCGACAAAGAGAAAATCAAACCACTAGCTGGATCAGATAGACAACCACTTATGAATAGTGAAAATAACGTCCGATTTAGATCCTCAAATGGGGCGTGAATTGAAATATTGAAGAATATCGACGGGCCATTGTCACTTATATTCACATCGAATAGAAGAAATGAACTTATCAGTGAAGAAAGATTCAGTTGATCATTGATACTAAACGAAGATGTTTGATCGGTCTTGATACGCGTGTTGATTTGATGAGTTTTGCCTAGGAGAAAACAAGCGGAGTCTATGTTTTGATATCGAATCAAAACAAATGAAGTTACCTATTCCAGCTTTGCCGTAGATAATTTGAATATTCAATGGATTCAATTGACATTGAGAAAAAAGTTCCATTAGATGTTGATGAGCTTGTTGGGGATCTTTATATTGATCGGGAATCGCATATGGATATAAACCTTTTCGATTGGTGGTCAAGTCTCTCGAGAAAAAATAAACACGACCATGTTGACTTGATTCCTGTGCCAATTGGTCTTGTTGTTGCAGAACAATTTCCCTTAGATTATGATGCATTTTGTCAATATTCATAATAGCGAAGATCAACGATGGAAATGTTCGTATACGAGTGAAGAATAGTTCGATATCTTCTTTTGTTGCATTCGAACACCAGAGAATTTGATACGGTGCAGGTAATTGATTTTGAAAAATGTTTAACAAGATACAACATGTACTCAAATCGAAGTCATGTGCCAACGAGACTTGGCTGGAATTGGTAAGCAAACGTGGAAGTTTGACATGAAATTGTTGCTTATTGTGTTGAAGATTGTCGTGGTGACGGAACAATTGCATGTTGTTTTCGAATAGTTCACAAAGGAATTTCGATAGTTTACTTAAAGGATTCTCGGTATCCAATCCTTGTTCAATCTGATACTTTTGATGAAGTTCGTTCAAATGTTCGTTCGATAGATTGACTCCTTTGATTCGTAATGAACGTAAGTAATGTTGAAGACAATGGATGGTCAATTTGTGCTCTTCTTCCTTTTGATCAGTTAGATTTTTACTTGTAAACAAATTTTTCAAGAAACGATTTCGAACCGAATGAAGCTCATCGGGTTTGCGAAGTAAAAGAATCAGAACCATTATCTGACGATTGGAATACAATTGTAAAAACGGGCACTCACGACGGGATTTTTCCAAATTTTTTATCCATCCGTCATATTTCTGTTGAAACAAACTACAAATCGATTCTAAATTTCGTATTCGATTCTCAATTGCATTGCAAATTCGAGCATTTTGATGATTTCGAAGATCATTGGACATCGAACTGATTTGTACTGAAAAAAGAAAAGAAATGAAGATTAAAGAAGTGCCCTGAAAATTTGTTCGAACTCATACCTTCTTGAAGATCAATTTCGTATTCTTTCTGATGAAGTTGATAATCTGGATGACCAGCTAATTCTAATTTGAGCAGAATTTGATAAATATGATCCATTGCTTTCAATAATTTCAATTGTCCATTGATTAAAGCTTTCTTATAGATCAGATTTTGTTGAGTATCAACATTACAAAATGTTAATTGTCGTTTGTGATTCTCGATATCAGACATGGATAGAATCAAGTCAATTTTCTTCACTTGTTGTTCTATTGGTTGATCTTGTTGAACTTCTCCACGATATGTTTGATCAATTGAATAATGGATTTCATAGAACGACGGTTTTCGTACAAGTTCTTGCAGAGTAATATGAACAGTAGCATTCTTATACAGATGTACCATCATGATTAGTGCATTATCTAAAACTGACGTTTCTTTTGTGGACAGCCACATAGTTATCAACTGTAAATTGTCATTGACCACTAGAAGAAAGAAAAACGATGATTGAATGGCAAATATCCTTATTTTACACGAACCTTTAATGTGATTAAGAGAACTTTCTTCGAGATTTGATGACTCAGCCAGACGAGTGATAAATTCGTTGAAATTATTTGCTTTATTAATGAATGGTTTGATTAATTTATAAGTAACAATCCATGAATTAAGAATAGTATTATTAAATTCTTGCAATTGAAATTGTGTTGTTAAATTATCGCGAAGTTCTTGAAAACGACGTTGACCATGAAGAGAATAGAGATCTGCTGCTCGCATTGTTTGAATAACTGGTGAACATTTCACGACAGTTTTTATTAATTGTAGATGTTGATGTGTTAAATCTTGAAATCGTTCTTGAAGAATTCGATACGCTTGAGTTATGTCTTTTAACGAACAATTTTCATTTCCACGCAAGCGTTTCAAATGTCCAATTGTTTCTTCTTCGTTATCTTTTGGCAAGAGATCAAATCTTTCGATACATTCCATAATAACATTCAAGTGACTGTAGTATTGATAGATTTGCAGCCACTCGCAAACTTGTTCGATATTGTCTCTGTTCGTTTCTTGACTAAAGCGATTATGGAAGAGTTTGCTCACTTCTTCACGCATGTTGATGTTCTTGTCATAAAAAATCGAGCTTAATTCTGTCATTTCATCGAGTTTCAAATCACCACTAAGAAGTTTATCGATGAATTGAAAGGTAGTCTCAAGTAAACGACTCATTTCCTGTTCAGATACGTTTTTCAATGCATCGCTGTAGTATTTCTTGTGTAACATATTGAAAATACCGTGAAATAACTGACAAATCGATAAGCCCACAGACTTTATTCGATACCAAATCGTTCGCGAGTCACGACTCTGAGTATTATCAATGGTGATAATCATATGACCACTGCGCTGCGTTTCAAAAGTGCCTTGAAGAATATTTGTATGTATAGATGCATTATCTTGTCGATATAAAGTTTCATAATGCATATTTGTTCCATTTGGTCGATATTCAACATGAACATCACATGAGTGACCTTCACTGACTACGTTCCATTGAATTTGTTGACGTTCCCCAATGACAATGATTTGCTCATGTCTTCTTTGAGCATCAACAGTAAACGAATTGTTTGGTTGGAAACGTTTCATGTCCAAGAGGAATTTTTTGACATCTTCTTGTTTATTTAATGCACCAGGATTGACATTTTCGAATGAAATCAAACAGTTGAATAAATGACAAAGACGTCGTAAGTCTTTGAATGGCTGAAGAAGCTTTGAGGTTCGTTCGATAACTGCTCGTATATCGAATAACGTCATTTGCTGATCATCGCGAATACGTAAGAGATCGATGAGAATCTGATTTGAACGTTGAACATTGTGATTTTTCAACCAAGCAACAATGTATTGAAAAATATCGACGAATCGATCGGACCAATCCAACCACTGAATAACTGTTGGAAGAAATTTATCATAAAAGTCCTTGGGTGATTGAAAGCTATTCACATCAATGATGTTTGACTTAGGCAAACCAACAATAGCATCGATCTGTTCTGTTATTAAAGGAAAACAATAATGTTCGGAGTCGTTTTGCTTAACAATAGCTTGTAGATTTATTGATGACAAAAAACAATCAATAATTGAACCAGTTAATAGATCACGATACACAAAACATTTACCTAAACCAAAGATCTAATAATTTCTGAATAGATCCTTCCTAAACTTACTTTTTAAATGTAGAATTTCGGTTAGAACATTTTGAGCACTTGTAACAAAAACATTGAGTGCTGTGATATCGTATTTATCTGATGAATCTTCGCGCTCGGCAATCGCTATGATAAAATCGATAATTACCGAAATCCTTGGTAATGAAAGTATTGAACGAGTAGTTCTAAACAGAAAGATATCACATAATTGATAGACTAACATATTAGTANTCCTAAACTTACTTTTTAAATGTAGAATTTCGGTTAGAACATTTTGAGCACTTGTAACAAAAACATTGAGTGCTGTGATATCGTATTTATCTGATGAATCTTCGCGCTCGGCAATCGCTATGATAAAATCGATAATTACCGAAATCCTTGGTAATGAAAGTATTGAACGAGTAGTTCTAAACAGAAAGATATCACATAATTGATAGACTAACATATTAGTAAGAATATCGTCTGCAACAGGAACATTATGTTGCACTGTTTTCAACCAGTCATCGATTTTTGCTAGGATTTGATTGGAATCGATATTTATCATTTTAGAGAAACTTATATTCAAAATTCTTGACCAAATATGAATAATCCATGGATTATTTCGATGATTGTCACATAGGTATTGGTAAGAGTTTCGGTCTAATTTGAGCCAAATCTGAAGATTGCTGTTGACAACATCTCTAAGCCAGTCATCTTTGATGATTTCTTCGAAATTATACTGTTGGAGCTGATTCACATCAAGATGATTGAGATTATCAAACAGGGCTCGAAGTTTTTGCGCATGAAGTCGTTGTTGATCGTCGAAATTGAATAGAAGTCGACGAAGAAGAATCAATGAAGTATTATGAAGCTTTCCAGGTGACGAAAATATTATGGAAAATTGTAACAAATTGGTTAGACCTTGTTGAGTGAATTGATACGAATAGTTTGGATTGTGGATCTGTTTGTTTATAAAATTATCCAAAAGTAGTTCACATATTGCATCAAAACTTGAAAGTGATTCTTTTTTAATTGTTGTCCGATAACTTTGTGCCGTTCGAAGATGATCGCAAAATGTTAAGACAGACAATGCGAGAATCTTCTCGTTTAATCTTGTTAGCACAGCACCCATAAGAGAATGACGAATGATGTTTAAACTTGTGAGTTTGAAAAACAACTTCCACAGCCCGTCAACCTCAAGAGTATAGGAATAGCTGGTGAAATAAGTCTCAAATAATTGCTGATCAACAGTGTCTATGAAACATAAAAACCAGATAATATTCGTCATTTCAACTTGATTGTGCTCGATTATTTGTAAAAACATCGATTGAAATTTAGTTAGAAATGATCTTGTATCAAGCTTCAAATGAGAACAATACTTGATATACACCATGAATAATGATTCATTCTGGCGATTCACGACTTGAAATCGTTGGATGAGGTAGATCAAAGTCGGTTCATCAATTGGAAATTGTTCAAATGCTTTCTCGTATATGAGATACATATGAATGAAATTTTCGAGATGTATTTTAATCTCTTTTATTTTCGATAATATATCAATCCATTGAGGGCGATAATCATTTGCTATCAGGCATCTAGTCGCTTGCATCGACAGTTTGCAAAGCAGAAGGAATTGTCTCAATGTGTCTATGTCATTGAGACTGGTAAAACATGAAAGATGTTGAGGAATATTCATTGTCGACAACGGTTCTCGGTCGTCAATAATAAGATTTGGTTCTTCACCTCTAGTTTCCTTGAATAAGCAAACTAATTCGCGTAGTAAACTATTCTTGAATTCGTGCAATAATTGCGGATAATTTTTGTTCTCATTGCTATTCATATATCTTTCAATTCGACGATAGATATATAAATAAGCGTCAAAGCGTTGTAGTGATCGATTTTGATGTTTGGAAGAAGCCAGATCATTCGTTGCGCATCGCAGGATGTATTCGATGTCTTTTGAGTATGATTTTTGTTTTTCGGAGTGATACTCATCGAAGATCATTAAGTGTGCCACAAGTGAATTGAAGAATTCCCGCTCGACGTCATTTAACTGAAACAAAGCACCTATTTGAAGCGCTTCGTTAGAAATAGCTATTTTCCCTCCACTGTTATGACTCATCACTGGAAGATAATTCGTGTTGAAATGTGTTGTAGTTGTTATTCAAAGAAAATTTTAAAATGAAAAATGAGGCTTTATGTTAACTCTTATATACTCAAGTTTACGTGTTATTTCCTATCTTCTACCGTGTTGGTATTTTCTTTTAGAGATAAGACAACACCTATGTATTATCATATGGTGATGCGCAGTCTTCGAAACAAACGTAAAAAAGACTAAAAAAAAGTATCATAAACAAATTTGATGAGTCTTCAGTTATCTATTACGATGAAACCATCCAAGCTAGTGAGAATTATATTTTACGGTTTTATACCTACTCACACAAATTTTACAGTAAAATACCTCGAGTCAACAATAACATGGGCAAAAGTGGATCTCTGAGACAAATGTTACAATCTTTATTGAAAACTACAGCCTCATCCTTACCCACCCACTCTTCAGTCTTCATTTTTTCCACACCGAAATGCAACACTTGTTCATCGAATTTTCTTCGAAAAATGATGTCATTCCCTATAACAGCCATCATTTCTTTAAAGTTGAATCGTGCACGATGTGTAAAAATATTGTACACATAAGATGTTTATGACTTTCATGGTAATATCCGACGATGGAAAAGTTGAGGATGACCAAAATAAATTGTTTTTCCTCGTAGTAATACGAACATTAGATTATGCTTATCTCCGTAGTTGTAAGAAGATGCTCTGAATACTCTAAGAGCCTGTTTTATGTGTTTTTAACAGTAGAATATTTCTCTTTGATTGGCAAGCGTTTGGATATGTCACATTTCTAAAGCAAAGGATGATTTAAAGTCTTATCTAACGAAACAAATCTTCTCACATTGGAACTAAGAATATTAAGAGTATACTGCGATAGGTATGACGATGGCACATAGCCGACAATTGAATCTTCGATAAATCATGTGTCGCATTCTGTTGCTTGTAAAACAGACTTGTATTAACATGCCTTCTGTTTCTTAGTTCGTACGTGAATGAAAAGAACTTTAAATGCAAAGACTTTTATTTCAAATGAGAATAAAAAAGTCAGGTTGATGCAAAGGAGAGGTGTTGTGAAATGTTTTTTTTTCTCGATTTATTTTTTTGTTCGTTTTGCCAGCTCATCCCGTTTCTTTTCTAACTTTTTAATTTGTTCTTCGATACGTTTACGTTCTTGTTCGATGTTATCCGATTGTTTTTCTAAATCACCGTGTCGTTCGCGTAGTTGCACCAAAAGCTCGTCATTCAATTTGCGAAAATATGCATTTTCAAACGCTTGTTCACGTTCAGAAAATTTGTCGTGTGCAGCGTTGATTGCTCCAGCTGTTGGGTCGGTGCTTGTGAAGCGTGTTGCAAGAGATAACTGGAACGATCTCTTGTATAATAAATTAACGCATGTACGAAGCATTTTTCAGTACTATCTTGAGTGTATGTGCGAAAGAAGAAAACGATGACATTTTATTCTTTTGGCGCAGAAGAAAAGGACGCGATTTCTTTCTTTTCTGTCAGAAAACACGACGAGAGAGTGAATACACGATCGCTGGGTTGTTTTATTTATGCGTTCTTGCGTCCGTCTTTCTCTCGTGTTCTTCAAGGCATTGGACGGAAGAAAAAATAGCGATCGTCTGATATATTTGTGCATGTGTGAAAAGGCAAAGGTTGCGTTGTTTTCTTTTTTTTAAGTATTGGACGAGTGTGTACCGATCATCAGAGAAGAATGAGAAACTAGGTGTCACTATATCTGTGACAATGATATCAGATGCTAATAAAAAAAGCTTCGAAAAATCCAGTAATAGATGAATATTTGTATATATACACGACAGAATAGTTTTATTACAATTATATTCTATTTTGATGACTGGCGACACACATTTGACGAACATTCAACAATATACGTTTCAGTTCTACACGAAAAGTTTTCGACACCAAGATGTTTGCATAGCAACCAATGCTATTCTCGATGTAAAACACGAAAGATGTTAGTAACAACACGTATTGTTCGATCAAGTTTCGCTCTTCATTTTTCTTAACATCCCGTGTAACTTCTCGGTAAATCAGAAAGATCATGATTGGAGTTTTACACAGAATGTAAGTGACGATTTCCACGAGCAACATTCGGATCAGTTGTCGATCCTTTGATTCAAGGATTTGTGGTTTGCCAACCGCGACAACAACTGAATGTTGTGAGCCAGAATGTTGTGTTGCATGACGGACTTTGCGAATGTTCTTCACTGTCCAGAAGCCCAGAATAAGCATGAACAGAGGTGGAATAACTCCATTGAGTGACAACCCATAGTAGGTGATAAACGTGTTATATGCACCTGGTGTAAAATAACAAACAGAATAGCCAGGCGCATATTGGAAAATTTGCGAGTAAACCAGTGCGTGAACATGGAAAATTGTCCAGAACAAGCCAACACAAATAACACTTGTGATAGCTAGTCGACGTGTGCTTCGTTTTCTTGTCAGAGCGTTCGATGAAGTGACGAGTGTTCGATCAATAGAGGCCAAAATAAGACACGATGATTCCCAACTTGACAACAGAAAACCTAGGTAGAATCGAAGTCGGCAGAAGACGAGATTATTTCCACTAGGATCCACGCCATAGCCTGATGAAAATACTATCGGAAGAGGTATAAAATAGAGAATCATTAAATTGACACTGTTGACTGTGATTAAATAAATTGCGCATGGATTTTTCCGTAGTGTATTTTGTGTGAATACCAAGAGGTTCAATAGGCAGCTGGTTGTGCCAATACCAATGAGTAGGGGACCGACGTATTTGAAAAGATTTCGTTGAAAGGCATAGAGAAATGCTGCTGCAGACATGACTGTGATGTGATAAAACTTAAATGAAACTAGAATTAAAAAAAGTGGGGATGATGTTTATATAAGCCAAAGACGACATTTATTAACCCTAATATTCCAGGTGTGAAAGCTTCGGTGATTATGCAGAACATTAAAGACAATATAATCAGAGTTTATACATTGCTTGAGAGAGAATTTGACACGTTAGAGAGCTTAGTGGAAAGAGTATTTTCTTATGATTATTATTCATAGTTTTTACTGATTAGGTGTTGTTCACAAGAAAGAAAAAGCTACTTTTACTAGATGAATTATTTTTATACGTGGGCAATGAATACAAACAATGGTCCGAAATAGAAAAGACGGCATGCGGTGAATATATTTTTAGTATCGCAAAAGGAACTAGACGAAGTTTATTGAATATTTATTCAGAAATAACGAGTAAAGAGAACGTGCGATAAAAAAGGCCAATAGTCGAGAATATGAGAGCACACAGCATGAGCTAGAAGTTGGAATCGTNTTTACTAGATGAATTATTTTTATACGTGGGCAATGAATACAAACAATGGTCCGAAATAGAAAAGACGGCATGCGGTGAATATATTTTTAGTATCGCAAAAGGAACTAGACGAAGTTTATTGAATATTTATTCAGAAATAACGAGTAAAGAGAACGTGCGATAAAAAAGGCCAATAGTCGAGAATATGAGAGCACACAGCATGAGCTAGAAGTTGGAATCGTAAGCGAACTGGGACTAGGTATGCACCAAATCCAATTCTAGATTTGGATCTGGATTTGATCAGTTTTGACTGAAATCGCTTGCAACTGTGATTAGATTTGAATTCAAGCTTTCTTGAATTTCATTATAATGCGAATTAATAACAAATTAAAGTGAATGTGACTTAACAAATTTTGCAGAGATCTCTGACTTTCTTCATGAAAAAACTCGAATACGATCAAATTTTGGCTAGCATTTTATTGGCTTTCTTTTCCAGAGTTTTGCTACCGATTCTCTGTCATATGAAAACAATGAAGATTTGGTTGGATTTGACAGTCAAATCCGATCAAACCCAAATCCAACTCCAGTCAATCTTGCTAAATCCAAACTCAAATCATGTCAAACCCATTTCAAATCCGAATCCACTCAACTTCAATCAAATCTAGGAATTGGAATTGACTAGAATTGGATTTTGTGCATACCTAACTGAGACCAAGAATCTATGATGATGAACACAATTGTGACAGAAATAAACCAAAGGGGAAAAGAAGATCTATAATAATCTCTGAAGATAAACGTTGTAATAGTAATGAATAGATTATTCTCATTTCTTAAGGTGAACAACACGTGGACATACGAGTTGATTCATCTTCTTCAGTTGTCTTTCATTTGACACCGCTTTTATACGCGTATGAGTCTTCAATTTCTATGAAGAATGAATTGATTTATAGCTCGAAAGATGTATCGATCTATACGAAAAGTGAAATATATCCATTTTTGAAGCAAAATCATAATTAACAAAATTATCAGATAACAATATTTCGAATTGTTAAGAGAAACCACTTTTATTATTACTGCACGGCTGGAATCAAATGATCATGTATGCAATTCAGTAGGCTAATCGATGCTTTGAGTCTTTCGATAGAAAGAAGATGGCAATTTCGTGAATCGAGAAATTATAGAAACTCGGACTAAAGTATGACATTCGATGAACCTTCTGGCGGAAAATCATTATTCATAATCCGCAACCTGTTATGATGGCACTCGATATCAAAGAATAATTAATAGGTGTTCGTGACATGACACTTACTGATCCACATCTGAAATGACGAAGAGAGTCCTCTGACAGACACAGCAAAATCTAAGTTTCAACATTTCTCAGTGAGTTTTATTAAAAATGACACAAGGAGCACTCAATAGAATCCGCTTCACTTCTGCACGAAACGTTTTCAACACCACGATATTTGCATAGCAGCCAATACTGTTCTCAATAAAATACACGAAATAAACTAGTGACAAAACGTATTGCTCAATTAATTACTGCTCGGTACTTTTTTCGTTTTAAGATGGAATTTCTCGGTAAAAATAGAAGATAGTTATTGAAAATTTACAAATGGTATAGCCGACGATGTCGATCTTTTGATTGGAATGTTCGAGGTCTTACAGTGACGGCAGTAGGTGAATTTCTGGTATGAATAGGTTGTGCGGTTTGACGAACTCCACGAATATTTCTCACTGGCCAACACCCAAACATGAGCATAAGTAGATTGTGCACGGATTCTCTTTGAGCGTATTCTGTGTAAACACCTCAAGTTCAATATGCATCTGAGAGTACCTATGAATATAAGTTCAGGACCACGGCACTCGAAGTAACTGCTGATATTATGTGATATGTACAATAGAATAAGACTAAACTGGGTAGGAGGTGAACGAAAGCGCATCGTTTATATATGTTCTAGTGACGTAAATAGATAAGCCACGCATTTTGAAACATAACAATAGCCGAAGATTATCAGAATTAGTAAAATACATATATAATCATCTCAACAGACTCGATGACATGCCTATTATTTTAGCCTATGTCGCACTAAATAAAAATAAGTACCGAGTGAAAGTGCAAAGCTTTTGTGAAAACCGATGTCAAAGTAGGAAAGTCCTTCATTTAATTTTCTACATTACAGCCTGTAAACCCTATCTGACGTAGATAACTCCTTTCGCTTCTGAGATTATCTTTTCTATATTTTTAATAAGAATTTAGTCGCCTTATTGTCACTATAGTTTCACTCTAATTGCATGTGTGACATTTAACACTGAAAGTTATAATTCCACAAGCTATCCTAGTTTATTTCATTGCTGTTCGTGGATATGAAGATCCATTATCTACAACCGTATCAACTAAGATACCATATGATAAGGAGGAAGTTGTTTTGTATTTCTCTCATTTATTTCATATCGTCTTGAGTCAAATACAAAATGACTATTATTTAATTTTTTTGCAAGAAAATCATACAAATGGTCTTTCTATAGAAACGCAACTATCACCATCTCGTCATTGTCCACAAGTTGACAAGTTCTTAAAAATACGTTGGCCTCCACTACGTCGTGTGAAATATTATCACAAAATCTGTCGAGAACATCCGCAGCTTGCCTGTTTTCATCTTGATTTCAATCAAACATCGCATGAGTGTCAATCGTTACATGATTGTCAAAACAATGCGTCATGCTTCCAAGATCGACCTTGTCCAAGTCGGATTTCGTGCATCTGCTCCGAATGTTATTATGGAAGTAAATGTCAGTTTACTACAAAAGGCGTTGGCCTCAGTCTCGATGTTATTCTTGCCTATCAAATCCGTCCTAATCTATCCATCGGTCGTCAGCCATTTTCTGTTAAATTCAGTCTAATCATCACTATGGTTATGTTTATTTTAACAGTCTTAACTGGAACGCTTTCATTGTTAACTTTCAAGAGTAAAATAATTCGACAAGTGGGATGCGGAATTTATCTGATCACATCATCGACTTTGACCTTACTGGTTGCGATTATTTTCACATTAAAATTCGTCTTTCCTCTAACAAGTCAAATGTCACTGGTCACAAATCGAGTCTTTTTATACTTGAATTGTTTGTCGATGGACTATTTACTGCGTTCGTTACTGGCGATAATTGATTGGTTGAATGCATGTGTTGGAGTAGAGAGAATTATCACAATTCACAAGGGAATCAATTTTAATAAAGAGAAAAGCCAATCGATATCTCGCTGGATTGTGTTAATAACAATAGTCTTGACACTATTAAGTAATGTTCATGATCCACTTCATCGGCGTTTAGCTGATGATGGAGAAGAAAGAAGAACATGGTGCATTGTCCATTATTCTTCTAAACAAGTGGAAATAATGAATTCATTGGTAAATTTACTTCACTTTCTAATACCGTTTTTCATTAATATTCTTTCCGCTTTCGTTATTATTGTTCTTATTACTCGATTTCATTCATTTGCTCGAAAACACAACTATCAAGAACAACTTCGTGGTGAATGTTCAATTCATAAACAACTCTTGATAAGTCCCATGATACTAATCGCTTTAGCATTTCCTCGTCTTATACTATCATTTCTATCGGGCTGTATGAAATCAGTTCGCGATCCATGGCTATTTCTGATTGGGTACTTTGTCTCGTTTATTCCATGCGTATTGCATAGCGTTATATTTATTCTGCCGTCAGAAGTATATCGAAAAGAATTACGAGATGTTATTCAACAAATCCGTGGAAAATTTCGATGATGATAATCGAATCTCTCGCAGAAACGCTTTTTTGTAATAGACTTTAATCATATACAAAAATCTGAAAACCCTCCAGACGAATCGTCTTCTTTTGCGTGCTAATAATAGTGAATTAGTCCGCATCGCAGTAGGCGTAAAGTGATCTTAGCATTGCTGTAGGCTGCAATTCAGTACTTTCGGATAAATGTGCACTGCCCTCATTTCGACTAATGTCGGTACATTCACACGAAGTTTGACAGATCACTTAGTGGATGTAGTTTCATATTTTGAATGTTGTGTCCTTTGGTAACGAAAGGACATAATCATAGGTCATTCACGAAATAGCATCTGATTTAGTTTTATTACAATATGAATCTTTTCATGAACGACAACTCAACTGACGAGCATTTAACAACATTCGTTTAAGCTCTGCACGAAAGGTTTTCGATACTAGAACGTTTGTATAACAACTAACAGCGTTCTCAATAAAATATACGAAATATGTTAACGACGATATATATTGTTCAATCAGTTGTTGTTCCATGTTTTTCCCATTGTATCGTGTAGCTTCTTGATAAATGTAAAAGAGCGCAACTGGGCTTTTACACAGAATGTAAGCAACGATTTCCACAAGCAACATTCGAATCAGTTGTTGATCTTTCGATTGAAAGATTTGTGGTCTTCCAATCACAACAACAACGGAATGTGTCGAGCCCGATTGTCGTGTTGCGTGACGGACTTTACGAATATTCTGTACTGTCCAACATCCAAAAATAAACATGAGCAGAGGTGGAATAACGCCATTAAATAGAAGTGAATAGTATGTGATAAACGTAGTGTATGCACCTGGTTCATAGTAACAAACAAAAAAATTAGGTCCATATGGAATTATTTGAACATGAATCAATGTATGAATATGAAACATCGCCCAAAATAAGCATATACAAATGATACTTGTGATAGCTAGTCGGCGTGTACTGTGTTTTCTTGTGTTGGCATTCGGTGAGGTGACGAGCGTTCGATCGATGGAGGCCAAGATAAGGCATGATGATTCCCAACATGTTAGTACGAAACCTATATAGAATCGGAACCGGCAAAGCTCAATGCTATTTGCACTAGGATCGATCTTGTAACCTGATGAGAGTACCAGCGAGAGAGGAGTCGTATAGAAAGTAGCAAGATTAACAATGTTAACTGCGATCAAACAAATTGTACATGGATTTTTGCGTAGTGTGCTCCGTGCGAATACCAAGAGGTTCAAGCAACAACTGATAGTACCAATTGCTATAAGTATGGGGCCACCATATTTGAAAAGATTTTGTTGAAAAGCGTAGAGGAATGCTGCTATAGACATTATTGTGGTAAGAACAAACTAAGATGACAGTGAAGTCATATGAAAACTTATCCTTATTATACATGTCAATGGCATTAGTAGTTAACTCTACGACTGCAGACAGGATGAAATGAGAGCTGATTAGAAGCGTCAACGAGAAGAGAGGCAGATGACGTAAGCCATTGAAAAAAGACTTTAACGTTTCGAAAAGACCAATGAATGGATTTTATTCTTGTAATTAGTCATTATAGTTTTCAGCGATTAGCTATTGTTTAGAAAGAAAGAAACGCTATTTTTATCGCATAAATTATTCCACTTTTGCAATGAACACGCGCAGTTTAAAATGGAATTTGAGTTCAAATGATGAGTATATTTTTAGTTTCTCGGTGAACACTAAATAATTTAATTCCATTTTCTACGAACGACAAAGTGTCAACAAATCTCAATTTCTCTAAACATCAGTCATTACTGAGAAATACTGATGATATAGCATACAGAACAAGATCGAATCTCATGTCTTCTCAATAAGTCTGTATTTCGAATCATTGAAAATATGAATAATACCTTTCGATGATATGCACTGTACTCGTTAAGAAATCTATCCTATTCTATCAAAGGAATACCATCAAAATACTACCGCCGAGAATCATGTCAGAGAAATGAAATATGCCTGGCAGTCTCGTCATGACTTATCTACGTTCATCTTTTTCTCAGTTAGATGATCATCGCATAGAAAGCACTGTTCACTATTGCTTTTCTGTCGTTCTTTTCTTCTCCTATGCATAAACACCATCTGTTCGAGTGAGAACGAGTCAATGAAATTGAATCTGTGTTTTTCTCACCGATTTTTTGCTTCGCCTTTTCTTGTTCTGTATATGCATCATATATACAGAAAAAGATACACGGGAACAGTAAAACGCGTCTACATACATTCAAATTCTCATTTGAACAAACAACATCTATTGCTATTTTATGACATCATCTTCCTTAAAACACTACTGATAATATAATGATTCGCGCAGACAAAAGTGTAACTTACGACTACTTAAAACGATCCGTGTCAGTGTCGCAAGAAAAGTTCTCACAATACATAAGAATAAAATCTGAAAGCAGCATGAATAACGTTGTCTGGAATCAGTAAAGGAAAACTGCATGTTTTTTGTTTCCAACAATACATTTCAATTTTTAACTTAAACTGATTTGTTCACTGTTTGACATGCCACATAAATATTCTTCGTTAAGTGCAGTGAATTTTCTCGTTGTCATAAACGATACGTGCCCACTGACAATTTACTATTGAGCGATCGTCCGATACATCAATAGCATTTCAACGGTGTAGGTATCGACAAGAAAAACGCCATTTGTCTATACACAAACTACAGGCTGAGCACATTCATCGTTTCATTTAATCAACTTCTATTTTGTCTCAATGCATCATGAAATACGAACGCAGTGACTCTCATAAGTAGCAATGCAGTTGGTTCTGGTCTTCACCATTTATCAAGATTTTGTATGATTTATATAATTCATATACTGTTTTCGCCGTAAAAGAAAAGATATTTGTATTCGTGTTGTAAACATTTCTAAGATAGACAGGTTCTTTCTCGTGCGGTGATGTCTTTTTGCCCGATCAAACGCTTTTCTCCGAATATTTCTCAAGCATTGAATGTACCGAATCGAATATATTGAAAGATTGTTTTCAAAACTAATCTCCTTATTCAGATTTACATGACAAAGCAAATAATCATCGAATAAAGCGAACCATTTGGGCGGTTAGAAGACGGTGGCGATATTTCGTTCATATATATTTCAGCTAATGATGAAATTGTTCTCGGTCAGAAATGTTTCTCGCATGGATCTGTATGTGGTGTTTTGACACACGAACTAATGCATCTCATTCAGTCATATCCTGAGGGTCAGCCAAGTTAGCTTGTAGAAGGTATTGCTGATTATATCCGTTGGAAATATGGATCAAATGATACAAACAGTCGTTGGTGACTACCTGATTTTCAACCTGGTCAACATTGCACAAATTTATATGGAGTTACCGGTCGATTTTTAGTTTGGTTGGAGAAAAATAACTCTCCTCATATCATTACGCGTTTAGATCGAGAACTAAGAAACAATCGATTCAAAAAAAGATCAAATATGGTCTAAATTGACACGTCAAAGTGTTGATCAATTATGACAGAATTACAGCAACAATTCCGAAATATGAATATTGAACTAATCTTGCAGTTTGCTTGAATATATTCATTTTTCTCTCGAATAAATACACTACATCTATGTATAGTTGTCATCTCATGTTCCATCAGAGTTTGGATGGGAAAGATTTTGTGGTAATGGTCGAAGAGGTTGTCGAATATTAGTACTAGTATGGTAAGGAAAGGTTGGATTCGATGAGGGTACAATAAACCAAGAGCCAGTTGAGGGTCGCCATACAGCAATATCTGTTTTTCCATCACCATCAAAATCTGATCCTGGAACTGGAATATCATCGGGTAAACCCCATTGATATATGATGATATGTGCAGGATTCTGTGAAGGTAAAATAAACCACATACCAGTTGCTGGACGCCAAACAGTGAAATCGAACTTGCCATCACCATCAAAATCACCAGGTCTAAAAAAAGATGTCAGAGATAAGAGAAAGAATCGATGCCGAAAAGTTGTTTACGCTGCCAGATCATGAAATTGTGGAACACCCCATTGCATGGTGATTTGTAGCACAGGATTTCTGGATAACATGATGTACCAGACACCACTCGATGGCTCATAGATAGTAAAGTCATTAATCAAATCTCCATTCCAATCTGCAGCCACTATTGACCATGGAAAAGAAACAAAACTATATTGAATACAACATGGAAATGTTCATTTACAAGATGTGTCATTCTTTGTGAATCCCCAATGTTTTGTTTGTTGTATGCCACCTCCTCCGAGCATCAATGTATACCAAAATCCAGTACTTCGTCGAAAAACAGCTAGATCAGCTTGATAAACACAAAAGTAAAGATTACAATTCGAATCATCATCGATAACAGAAGAAACAACAAAAGCTCACATCGTTTGTCTCCATCAAAGTCTCCATCTGACGCACATCCAAAACAATGAATAATCAATACAAAACAGACACTTGATAAGTGTGAACTCACCAGCGGCATCATCTCCTTCGAAACCCCAAGCCTTACGAATGATAACATTGGGCATTCGACTTGGAATAATTTCCCAAACATATGTGCGATTGACTCTCGGTCTCCACAAAGCAAAATCACCTATCGATATTGATGTGAAAAATGTAGTCAATCCTCTCTGTGTGATTACCTTTTCCATCGCCATCATAATCACCTGCTACAGGTATATCTGTTGGATGACCCCATTGAAATGTAATGAGAAACGATGAGATGTTATAAGGCATGATAAACCATTCGCCTGTCTCACGTCGATAGATACCGAAATCTGTTCGATGATCACCATCAAAATCTGCACAAAACGGTGTCTCATAAGGGAAACCCCACTGATATTGATAGATGAGATGAGAATTGTTACTTGGTATCCATGACCATATGGTATTACTCGATGTCCAAACAGTGAAATCTGTTTTGCCATCTGCATCAAAGTCACAGTTCGAAAGAGGAACATCTCCTGGTTGACCCCTGGTAAATATGTGCCGAAAGGTAGGAAGGACGAGAGAGAGAGAGAGAAACAGAAGCGATGTGCTGAAATGCCTTACCATTGTTTAGTCCATTGTACAGTTGGATCATTCGATGGATTGATGTAAAAAGCACCTTTACGATAAACACAAAAATCTGTTTTACCATCTCCATTGTAATCACCAGCACATGGAAGATCATCTGGTTGACCCCTTGAACAAATAAGAAAATGAAGTATTTTATGAATGTCAAAAATTTCGTAATAACCATTGATGAACAAAATGAAAAGATGGATTACTACTTAAATACGATATCCATTGTGTTGTTGATGGACGAAAGAGAGTATAATCAAACAAATGATCTCCATCGAAATCACATTGAACTGGAATATCACCAGACAATCCCCAACGTTTACTAATGAGTACATTAGGATCATTACTTGATGAAATTATCCAAGTCATGCTTGTCTGACGATAAACAGCAAAATCAGCAAAACCATCACCATCATAATCAGCAGGAATCTAAATATATTTATGAGTGAAAGATAAGTTTTACATGTGATTGACATTACTGGAATATCAAAGATTGATCCCCATTGTAAAATGATTGGTTGAATGAGATTTTGTCGATAGATTTGATAAGATAACATCCGTGGTGATGATGGTGATGATGATATAAGATATGTCCAGATAGGATCTGTGAATAAATCGGGTTGATCATCAATACCTAATGTTCCTGGATGACGAGTTTTGTTAATAATTAAATCTGAGATATATTGTCCATCACCTTCAGTCATAGGCCAAAGATCAATTAAACATCGTTCATTACCTGTTAAATTTGTCATTTGCATAAAATGAAGAATATTTGTGGGTAAATTTGGACACATCCAAAGTCTTACATCTCTTACAGCACCAAAAAATCCTTGACCAATAATAATTTCATCAAATGATGGATGACTTTGAACAATAAATCTTTCATTTAACATCCATTGTCCATTTAAATACAATTGTAATTGTTTTTCATTTGGTAAATAAACACATGAGATATAAATCCATTGATGTAATGGTAAAATCATTGATGTTTTTATCTTTAATAATTGTTGTATTTGATTTTGAAATGAAATTCTTATTTGACCTGTTTTATCAATAATTAATAAAAATTCCTTTCGAAAATTAATAATTTGTATTGATTTTTGAATAATATTAATATTAGTAGCAGATTTTATCCAAAATTCAAATGTAAAACCACTTGTTGAAAAATCCATATTAATATTTTTTATTCGAATAAATTGATAATTTGATGTAAAAACTAATGCAGATATTGTTGATTGACATATACAAATAGTTGACCAATAATTACAATCAATTGTTTGATGAATTTGAGAATTTATTTGATCAATTTGAAATTGTTTTATTAATAAAATTAATTGAAGTTCATCTAAAATATCAGATAATGAATAAACAAGTAATGAATATATTTTCCATTGTTTTTCTTTATTTGACCATTGAGCTTTGATTTGAAGTTGATTAAAAAGCATTTGTTGTATTTCATCAATATTAAATGTTTGTTTTGTATTTGATATTAATATCCATGGAGATTTTCTTGTAGTTTTAAGATGAAATAAAACATTTGTTTTATTAATAAAATTTGTATAAAATAATTGATGATTAATAATAAATTCAAAATATTTTAAATTGAAAATATGAGTAACATAAAAATGTTTTGTTTGATTAAAAATAGAATGAAAAAGAGTAATAAAATAAGTTTTATTGATGGTTTTATCAATAAATTGAAGTCGTTGAAAATATTTTTCAATAAATTCATTTTGTTGTTTTTGATGAAGATATTTTCCATAATTTAAATTTGTTCTTAAATAATTTAAATTTGAATGTGTTATGATTAGATGTGATGATTTAGAAATATAATATTGAAATTGTAATTTAATTTTTCCACATAAAATTTGTTGTAATATGAAATATGTAAGATTAATTGATGAACAATAAAATTGACATTTAATAGGAAAATTATTTGAAATATTAAATTGAATACAAGGATAAACAGATGAAATTGGAAGAAATGTTTTTGGATGAATAATATAAATAATTAATGTATGAATAGGTAATGGTTTAATTAACCAAAAAAGTACAAATCTTTTAACATTAGGATGCATTTGAATAATAATAGATTGTCGAATAAATTCATCAAATTGTGATGAAGTTGAAAGAAATTGAAGAAAAATTTGTTGATTAAAATGATAAATATCTTTAGTTGAATTAAAAATAATTAAAGGATCATACCAAAATTTCCAAGTTTTTGGTTCATAAATTGAATTTTTTGTTGATTTATAAATATTTATATTTCGTTGTGAATATTTGACTGTTGTGAGAAGAATTTTATCAATTATTTCAAATTCATTTTGTATAAAATGAAATAATGATGTAAATAAGAGAAGATTAATTATTAACAAATACATTTTATGTCAAATGAATTTTTCATTGTTTGAGAAGAAATTGTGAAAAACAAAATTTGAATGTTTATTTCAATTTGAAAGGTTAAAACAATTGATTATATAATACAATAATAAAAAGAAACAAAAGAACATGATATTTAACATATAGAAAAGGTGATGAAATGTATAAAAATACAATGTACTTTAGATTTATTGATTTCTCTTTACAAATATCAATGAGAAATTTATTAAATCAATTCATTTTTCGAATGAAAAGAAAAAAAAAAGACAAAAATCATCGAATAAGAAATGATTATGATTTAAAATATTAAAATAATCAAATCAATCATTTTTATTTTGATTTTAATTTATTAAATTCAATGAAAAATAAATATTAAATTTGAATAATAATGATCAATTATGTAAAGAAACATTGATATAATTATTAATTGTATCTCGAAAGATTATATCAAGTTTAGAATCATAATTAATATCAATGAAGATGATTGATGATGATATATTTGGAAGTTCACATCTAATTTGTTTATTAAATTCAGTTGAATTTTGATTGAAAAGAATTGTGATACTTTTTGATTGGGTATTTATAAGAATAATATCTGATTTCTTATCTTGATTTAAATCAACTATTGTAATGAGATGTGAATATTGACCAACAAAATATTGAAATTTGTTAACAAATGTTCGATTACCAATGTTAATCAGAATAGAAATATAATTTTCATGATCAAATGCGACAATGATATCTTGTAATTCATCGTTATTAATATCAATTATTGCCAATGCAATTAGATTTTGTTTGAATGAATAATAAATTCGTTGGTCAAATGTATTTTGTTGATCATTAAATGCAATACCAATTGTTGAGATATTTTTGTGAAAGAGAATGATGTCATGTTGATGATCATTATCAAGATCAGCAATGAGAATTGATTCAAAATAATGTCTAAAATTGAAAATATCATAGAGTTTGAAAGATTTGTTGCCTAAATTGAATAAAATTGAGATGTTATTAGAAGCGACATATCCAATAACAATATCAAGTTTATCATCATTGTTCATATCTGCGATTGAGAGGAAAAATGGTGTTTCTTGAGTTTGATATTTCATTGGTTTCATAAATGTGCCATTACCATAATTAAAAAGAACCTCAATTGCTGTTAGTGTAAACACATTAATAACAACTAGATCCAATTTCTTGTCATTATCGAAATCTCCTGTGGACAATATCATAGGTACCATTCCAAAACTATCAGAAGTGCTTGGTGTCATGAATGTACCATCACCCTTGTTAAACAAAATGCTGATTTGACTTGTTCTGATACCAATTAAGACAATGATATCTGGTGCATGATCATCATTGACATCTTGAACAGCGAAGGATGCGATTCTCTCGTTAAGTTTATATGAATAGAAACAGGAAAATAAAGTGTTGCAATCTATGTTGAATATCTATATAGAATAAGAAAAGATATTCAAGAATATTCTTACTGTTCATTGTTAATGTTGAACAAGGAGATGTCGTTATTTCTGTTGACACAGTTGAAGTTCTGAGTTGTTCAATAGTTGTAGTTTTGTCAGGTTGAGTGACCATAGTGGTGAACTGTTCAGTGATTGTGCTTTTAGATTGGTCAGTGATTGTAGTTTTGGATTGTTCAGTGATTACAGCGTTGAACTGTTCAGTGGTGGTGGTGTTGTTGAAGTTGATGTTAGTTTTCTTTGTTCGAATAAAGACATAGAGAATAATGACGATCACAACGAGAACAACAATGCATATTATCATACAGCTTAATTTTCTGTTTCGTCGAAAACAATCACATCTAATAAAGTTCAAAGAAAACAAATTGTGTGAAGATGTTCTTTGTAAATTTGACATACAAAATTCTTGTAGACGTTGTGTTCACATGGATCAGTTCAGACTAGAATATATAAAGATGAAAAGTAATGAAGATTGTTTTATTAGATGAAAATTACGTTAACATCATGAATTCTGTTGTTGTTCTTGTTGTTCATCGTTGATAATTTGGAATAACTTCACAGAATATCTTTGTACAGGAATTGTTTTGAATAATATTAACATCTGTTCTGACCTATGGCATATTGTATTATTTATCGATATTCATCTGGAAAAGATGCATCCGGATAAAAAAATATGAGGAAAATGGAACTAACTGAACGAAGTTGTGGTGTTGTGAAAACATGATTTCAACCAAAGATTATTAATCATGTGAATCATTTACAGTTCTTGTTTAGAATTGAACTTGAGCAATGGAGTATCAGAGATTTGTCAATGAATAGTTATTTGAAAAAGAGAAATCGATCGATATCAACTGAAGCTGTTCACAATGAACAGAACAGAGTGATACTATAGTTTAAGAAACGTTTTTATTTTCTACATGTTTAGTTTTCCGATCGAAGAAAATGCATTGATTTTCACTTTGATTGTTGTGCATTATGGAAGTAAAGAAAAAACTGATATGATGAGAAATCAGTTATGTTTAACATGAGAATGAAAAGTTAATCAGATATTTTGTGATTCTTACAGAAATTGCATCATATGTGAGATTTGTCGACAGAAGGAGAGATAGTATATCACGAAGTAAATGTTGGATCTAATATGATGAATTGATCCGTTGAACAAAAGTGATATTGTCAAAGAAAAGAGCAAAGCTTTATAGATCCTAGAAACATGAAAGCTTCACTTTTTCTTTCTTTGTGTTAATTGAAAGAATAGTTTGAATGTCTTTCAACTCTTAGTGGAAATATGAAAATGCGCATTAAGAGCACATTAGTTTTGACGAAACATCATAGAATGTGCAATAAAATCTTCTTTTCATATATGAACGACGCAATAGAATTAACAAAGCGTGCTTTTGATGTTGACTTTGATGAATATAACATGTACAGGAACAACTGACCTTGTGTGATATCAGATAGAAGAAGAAACAGACACAGATGATGATGATCATCATCATCATCATTATTCAAATAAAATCTAAGTCAAACTAGAAAACATTTAGACGAGTTCGTTGAGAAAACAGGAAGTCTGAATTGTGTGACAAAGTGTCATTATTTTTGTAGATCCACATCAATTATTTTCTATCCTCTTCATTATGTTGACAAAAAGAGAAAAGAAATCTTTGTGAATCGAGATTTGTTGAAAGATCTAAATGAAGTTCTTTTTTCACACTCGTCACGATTCTATTTGACATTTGATCTTTGAAGTGGAATGAAATTTCGTCGTTTTCTTTGCTTTCTTTCTCATTATCAATCAAATGAATATTTAATGACTGGTTCCTCTTGAAAATATAGACAGAGATGAAAGATGACGACTGATTTTGAAGAGTTCTTAGACATACAAAAGAGATCATCTAACTTATAAATGACAAACATATCGACAACAGCATTAACATCAACAATCATTCTAAATCCAAATATTATCACAAATTATTTGGGCACATTTATTTTAGTATTTGGTGCAATTGGTGAATTTCTAAATTTGGTGGTTTTTCTTAGTCTTCGAACATTTCGAGAAAGTTCTTGTGCATTTTATTTGACATTGGCTTCATTTTTCAAAATTCTTCAAATCTTCACTGGTCTTTTATCTCGTGTTTTTACGAGTATTACAGCTGTTGATTGGACAGCGATTTCGCCATTCTATTGCAAATTTCGTGGATATTTTGCTGAATTTTCTCCGTTGTGTACATTGGGTTTAGCTTGTTTAGCAGTGATTGATCAATATTTTGCCACATCAACACATCTTCGTTGGCAACAATGGTGTGATATCAAAGTGGCTTATCGATTATCATTTCTAATGACAACATTTAGTTTGATAGGTGCCATTCCACATGGAATCTTCTTCGAATTAATCGAATCACCAATAACGAAACGATATGCTTGTATATTGAATAACAAAGCTTTTGATTATTATAATACAAATGTGAATTTACCACTTTTCTTTGGTCCACTTCCAATGTTTATTACAATTATCTTTGCAATATTAACATATCGTCATGTGAAACAAATTGCATATCGAACAGTACCATTAGTTCGTCGTCGACTCGATCAACAGTTGACAACGATGGTTTTAACACAAACTGTTTTCAATTCTTTTGCAATTATTCCATATGTAGCCATGGTTATGATTGTTAATCATACAACTCTTCTCACTGATGCATCGACTGGCAATGTGACACTATTTGTTCTGACGACAATTGCGATTACCTATTATCTTTATCCAACAGTGAGTAGTAGTAGAAGAAGAAGAAGAATATGTTATTCTTTGAGTAAATGATGACTAAACATTGTTCATTCTGATTTAGAGTTCATTCTATATTTATATGTGCACATCGGAAAGATTTCGTCAGCAATTACGTTATGTTTTATTCGATATTCATTTCAATGGATGGTTACGTCGAAAGATCAATCCTGTGAATAACATTGCATAGATCAAATGAGAATCGATTCAGATGGATGAATCATCATATTATTCTTTTCGTTCAAAAACATATTCAGTTAATCTATGTATTCATGTGACTAAATCTGATCGTAACAAGGCATAAGAGTGGCAGTCATCGTGTTCATACCAGCCCTGGTAGTACTGCTGGTGAAGAACAGCAACAACAATGATTGGGTTTGTGTGCACATTCATAACAACATGGACTTTTTGAAGACGTTTTTGAATAAATTTAGTGAGTTGTGATGAATAGGGAGGTGGAATTGAAAGATTGAGAGATAGACATGTTGCATAGTTGATAGTTGTGAGGGTCATGTAACGGTAGGGAGTGGCTTACGGGACTCAAGATAAGGTTACTGGTGAATCAAGAGGACCTACCACATCCAACGGCTGCTAAGAATGTTGGTAGTTATGGTCGGTTTTATTTATTTGAAATAAAGACGAAGTAAGACTATCTCTTCATATGATAAATATAAAGAGAGTACAGTGTTCTTTTTTGGAAAATAACAAGTCTAAACTGTACACATAGATATAAAGTTCTTCAGTTTGCAAATGACGAAGAACAGAGCACGAAACGAAAGTCATGGTTTTGAAATACAGACAGAAAAACAATCTATGTAAGCATTCGAAGCAATTCGTCAGTACGCTGCCATTTGGATATATATATATATATAGAAGCGCATTGAATGGATAACAAACGATATTTATTATTCGACACAAAGCATCAGTTCATCTGAGTAGTCATTAGTAAATTTCTGAAAATTTCTCGGGATAAGGAGAAGCTCCACCAAAAATGAATACTTTTCCATTTGGTAGCAGAGACGTTGTGTGCTAAAAGCGTGCCGACTTCATATTTCGAGTAATTGTCCAGATATCAGTTGATGGATCGTACAGCTCAGCGCTACTCATCAAGGTATCATAACTTCCACCAGTGACTAAGACTTTTCCGTTTGGTAACAAAACTGCCGAATGAGCATAACGTGGGAAGTTCATATTACCTGTCATAGTCCATTGATTCATCAAGGGATCAAACAATTCAGTAAATTCTCGCCCGCCGTCGTGTCCACCGGTTACCAGCACGCTTCGATCTTTGAGGACAGTTGCTGTATGATGAGTGCGGTCAATGTTCGTGTCATTTGTTCTTATCCACGCATCTGCTATCGGATCGCACAACTCACTCGTCTTTCGAGACATACCTGTGGAGCAAAGCCTCGATCCACCAGTGATTAGGACATTTCCATTTGTTAACAGAGATGCTGTATGATGTGCGCGCCTGCAGATCATGTTTTGAGTAGCTGTCCAAACAACTGTCTGGGGATCGTATAGTTCAGCAGTGTCTGGACGCCTTTCTCTTCTGTTCCAGCCACCTACAACGAGTACTTTTCCACTCTGCAGTATAGTGGCTGTGTGTCCCGATCGTTGATGGATCATGCTTAGTGCATTTGTCCATGTGTTCGCTGATGCATTGTACAGTTCAGCAGTCGAAACCACTCCGTCAGAATTTTCACCACCAGTCACTAGGACTAAACCATTAGTTAACAAAGATGCAGTATGATCGTTCCTTGCGACAGACATGTTTGCAGCGAGTTTCCATAGATTTCTTGATGGATCATATAGTTCACATTCACGAAGAACTCCTTTGCGACTGTGTCCACCGGTGATCAATACCTTTCCATTTTGCAGTACAGTTGCAGTATGCCGATTCCGATTGATGTTTAGTTCTGCTGCCGTTGTCCATTCTAAATACATTTCACACCTTCAAATAATGCTCATTCAAAGAATTATTCTTCTCAACTGAACGCTACGGACAGGAATCTGATTTTTTATTGTAGCAGAGTGTAACTATGCAATGCGTGTACACACAATGAACAGATATTCAGACCTCGCGGTGTGGTAGTTGTGTTGGTCATCATAGTTGCTGTTGACGTTGTTGGTACTGCTACAGTAACCAACAGAACTGAGTTTTTCTTTGCCATAATTATTACGATGATAACACCTATGGTCATCATTAGTACTGTTGTTAGACTCGTCGAAAAAATCTTCTTCCATTTTCGTCGACAATATTCACAACTAAATACAAGAATAAAAGAAGGACATTGCTCTCGTTTCGGAACTCATCTGATACTTTACCGTGTTCTTGATTGAATATCAGTTGTTTGTGGTGGATAGGGTTGATCGAATTGTGACTGAAAGAGTAGAAAATACAATGGAAGATAGGTTGAAGTATGTTGAACGATAAATTACATGAGAGATCGCAGAAACTTGATTAGAAAACATATTGTATGTTGGTTGTAAGCTGAGTGAGAAGAGAAAGAAACTAGTTTTGTTGGAGAGAAAGATTAGAACAAAAGTAAATGCATGAGCAGATGTCTCAAAGATTTATGGGTTTGATACATTTTTGCAAAATCATTTAGTTGAGAGTATTGTTCAAGTTGTCTCATAGTTTTATGTCTGCGATACTACCTCGGGAACCCTACTAAGACTCACCCTGGTTTAATATGTAGGTTCAATAATCCCTAAGCTCTATGTGTTATTTCTCTGAAGTAGCTGAGATGTTTGTGGCGTACTACTGTTTAGCAAAAATCTGCTTAAATTACTAAGATAAGAAGTATGCAAGACAGATTTTCAACACAAAAGAATATACTGATCAAAAATAAATCTTCTACTCATTAATAAATCAAACTGATTACTTTTATACGACCCATCGAAACCGCAATAGAGTTCGAGACAGGACGATTGTATACACTGCGGCCTTTGCATAAAGAACTGTCGCGAAATGTCTTGAGACTATCACATGAAAGTACCACGTCAGTTTTTAAATCCTTATTGGCACTGTATGCTTCAATGCAAAACAAAAATTCCATCCATTCCTGCATGTGCGGAGGAAAAGCGTAGCGAAGTATTCTTTCGTTGGGAGAGTATTTCTACAGAAACAAAGAGCCAGATAGAATACAACGTATTTGAATTCTTTCACGGCAGGTAAACTGAGTCGTGGGCGATCATATTGACGTCAAGAAATGATTGAGTTTCACGGTTAGAGCTAATAAATAGTATTATAATACTATTAACTACTTATTCGTTTCGATTTAGCTCGAAGTTGAAATCTATGCGTTGAGCAACCTTGTCTGAGTTTTGAAAGCTTACGACAACTATTATGAAGAGAAGAAAACGAAAAGAATGATTTATTCTCACGCTCACAACTACATCATACGACATTATAAACATATGTACACACCGTTTCGTTTAGTGTTTGTGATGGTGATGATGGTGACCGTGTTTATGATGATGTTCAGATTGATCATCTCTATTCCATTGCTGACCATAATCTCCTCGATCATTATAAGTAAACTGATCACTTCCATTCCATTGTTGATTATATCTTTCACCATCATTGTAATTAGAACGATCGTCTTCGCTCCACTGCTGATTGTTTTCTCCGCCGTCGCCGTACTAAAAAGGGTCATCTCTATTCCGCGAATCGCCATCAAAACCACATGCGGCGTTATCGAAAAAGTTTATTCGAAAATCATCTCCATCGAACTGTTCAATTGTACGGTTATCTGTATTGCTATTGTCATTGTAATCCCAATGCGATTGACCGAAATCGTCGTTGGGAACTTTTCGAATTGTCCACGCATCAAGACAAAGGTCTGCATCTGTCATATAATCGTACGGTATATAACAGTATCCTCGATCGCCCTGTGGAATATTAAACGAAAATTTTTATTGAACTTGTTTATCTACAACTTTCCTTACCCAGTCTGTCCCCCAAGAATTTCGAACAATGAAGGGCTACGACTGATCGCTATAACCGACAGCAACTAACCCATGAATAACGGAAAATAAGAAAAAAAATTCCATCAGAGTTTCCAGTAAAGAAATTGATCTAACTGCCATCAGATTGACGACTACGATCGCTTGCACTCGGCATCGGTACCGCACCTGTCTTAGCTGCTTTATCAAATGACGTGAACAAATGGAGACCAAATACAAACGGAAAACCTGCTTAATTCAGACTAAATGATTCTACATAAGCTTAGACCGACATCTGCGATTTCTTCGACAATTTTGATCTTCTCATTGATTTTGTGTTTCGGAACCTCTAGACATGTTTATTTGTACTTCATTACTCACATTATGAACCAAAGAGAAGTCATTATCCGAGGTCAACGTTTACAGTATAAAGTAAGAGTACGAATGAAAGCAGAAGTGAACGAGATGGATACCTGTAAATTCCAGGTTTCTGACTGAAGAATTGCATTTTTCTATGATTAACTAAAGAACGAACCACTTTCATCATATTCCGTAAGTTTTTATTTAGAAATAGAACTTCTCATTTTCCTTACATGAATTATTCACAAGAACACTTCTTCTAGTGACATCTCACTATAGTATATTTCTGTAGTTCCACTACGAGAACTGAAAGTTCCGCCAACAACCAAGACTTTTCCACTAGTCAGTAAAGATGCTGTGTGATAATAGCGACTATTTTTCGTGTTACCAGCGACTATCCAAGCGCCGGTAGATGGATCGTACAGTTCAGAACTGTTTAAAGAGGCACTGGAGAATCCGCCAACGACTAAGACTTTTCCATTTGGCAGCAAAGTCGCTGAATGAGCATAGCGTGGGGTGCTCATACTACATGTTGTGGTCCATTGATTCGTGAATGGGTTGAATAATTCAGTAGAGTTCCACATCGATATGGCCAGATCACGTCCACCGGTTACCAGCACGCTTCGATCTTTGAGGACAGTTGCTGCATGATGATAGCGACCAATGTTCGTGTCATTTGTTTTTATCCATGCATGTGCTATCGGATCATACAACTCACTCGTCTTTGGGGACATACTTATAGAGCAAAAACCCGGTTCACCAGTGATTAGTACCTTTCCATTTGACAGCAACGATGCTGTATGATATACATGACTGCAAATCATGTTTTGAGTAGCTGTCCAAACACCTACCTGTGGATCGTATAGTTCAGCAGTATCTAGACGTCCTTCTCCTTTCTTCGAGCCACCTACAACGAGCACTTTTCCACTCTGCAGTACAGTGGCTGTGTGTCCCGATCGTTGATGGATCATGTTTTGTGTGTTCATCCATGTATTCGCTGATGCATTGTACAGTTCAGCAGTCGAAACCACTCCGTCAGCATTTTCGCCACCAGTCACTAGGACTAAACCATTAGCCAGTAAAGATGCGGTGTGATAATCCCTTGGGGCAGACATGTTTGCAACGAGTATCCATCGATCTCTTGATGGATCATATAGTTCACATTCGCGAAGAACTCCTTTATGACTGTGCCCACCGGTGATCAATACTTGTCCATTTTGCAATACAGTTGCAGTATGCCGATTCCGATTGATGTTTAGTTCTGCTGCCGTTGTCCATTCTAAATACATTTCACGCCTTCAGATGATGCTCATTGAAACAATTATTCTTCTCACGCGAACTTTATGAAGAGGGATCTGATCCTTTATCGTATGAGGGTATAACTATGCAATACGTGTGCATAGAATGAAAAANTGTGTGACAAAGTGTCATTATCTTTGTAGATCCACATGAATTATTTTCTATTCTCTTCATTATGTTGACAAAAGGAGAAAAGAAGTCGTTGAATTGGGATTTGTTGAAAGATCTAAATGGAGTTTTTCTCCACACTCTTCACGAGTCTATTCGACATTTGTTCGTTGATGTGGAATGAAATTTCGTCGTTTTCTTCGCTTTTCTCTCTCTCTCTCATCATCAATCAAATGAAGATTTAATGATTTGTTCCTTTTGAAAATATAGACAGAGATGAAAGATGGCGTCTGATTTCGAAGAGTTCTTAGACATAAAAGAGATCATCTAACCTATAAATGGCAAACACGTCAACAACGTCATTTACATCAACAATCATTCTAAATCCAAATATCATCACAAATTATTTGGGCACATTTATTTTAGTATTCGGTGCAATGGGTGAATTTCTAAATCTCGTCGTTTTTCTTAGTCTTCGAACATTTCGAGAAAGTTCATGTGCATTTTATTTGACAGTGGCTTCATTCTTCAAAATTCTTCAAATCTTCACTGGTCTTTTATCTCGTGTTTTTACGAGTATCACAGCTGTTGATTGGACAGCGATTTCGCCATTCTATTGCAAATTTCGCGGATATTTTGCTGAATTTTCTCCCTTGTGTACGTTGGGTTTAGCGTGTTTAGCAGTGGTCGATCAATATTTTGCCACATCAACACATCCTCGTTGGCAACGATGGTGTGATATCAAAGTGGCTTATCGATTATCATTTCTAATGACAACATTTAGTTCGATAGGTGCCATTCCACATGGAATCTTCTTCGAATTAGTCGAATCACCAATAACGAAACGATATGCTTGTATATTGAATAACAAAGCTTTTGATTATTATAATACAAATGTGAATTTACCACTTTTCTTTGGTCCACTTCAAATCTTGATTACAATTATCTTTGCAATATTAACATATCGTCATGTGAAACAGATTGCATATCGAACAGTACCATTAGTTCGTCGTCGACTTGATCAACAGTTGACAACAATGGTTTTGACACAAACTGTTTTCAATTCGTTTGCAATTATTCCATATGTAGTCATGGTTCTGATTGTTAATCATACAACTCTTCTCACTGATGCATCGACTGGCAATGTGACACTGTTTGTTCTGACGACAATTGCGATTACTTATTATCTTTATCCGACAGTGAGTAGTAGAAGAAGAAGATGTTAGTCTTTGTGTAAATGATGAGTAAAGGGCGTTAATTCTGATTTAGAGTTCATTCTATATTTATATGTGCACATCGGAAAGATTTCGTCAGCAATTACGTTATGTTCTATTCGATATTCATTTCAATCGATGGTTACGTCGAAAGATCAATCCTGTGAATAACATTGCATAGATCGATCCAGACGGANGTTTTCCCCCTAAAAAAACTGTATTTTACTGCAAATTTGTTCATTTTTGAGAGGTTTTCTTTGTGAAAGGGGCCAAAAAAAGCGTTCATTGTTCAGAGTTGGGAGGTGTTCATTATGTAGAGGTGCAATCACAGCAAAAATCACTCGGGGGGACCGATGAACGTGTTCAAACGAGAGGTGTTCATTATAGAGAGGTGTTCATTAAGGGAGGTTTCACTGTATAAAGTTCTTCAGTTTGCAAATGACGAAGAACAGAGCACGAAACGAAAGACATGGTTTTGAAATACAGTCAGAAAAACAATCTATGTAAGCATTCGAAGCAATTCGTCAGTACACTGCCATTTGGATATATATATATAAGCGAATTGAATGGGTAACAAACGATATTTATTATTCGACACAAAGCGTCAGTTCATCTGAGTAGTCATTAATAAATTTCTGAAAATTTCTCGGAATAAGGAGAAGCTCCACCAAAAATGAATACTTTTCCATTTGGTAGCAGAGACGTTGTGTGATAAAAGCGTGCCGACTTCATATTTCGAGTAATTGTCCAGATATCAGTTGATGGATCGTACAGCTCAGCACTATTCATCAAGGTATCATAACCTCCACCAGTGACTAAGACTTTTCCGTTTGGTAACAAAACTGCCGAATGAGCATAACGTGGGAAGTTCATATTACCTGTCATAGTCCATTGATTCGTCAAGGGATCAAACAATTCAGTAAATTCTCGCCCGCCGTCGTGTCCACCAGTTACCAACATTCTTCCATCTTGGAGCACAGTTGCTGTATGATGAGTGCGGTCAATGTTCGTGTCATTTGTTCTTATCCACGCATCTGCTATCGGATCGCACAACTCGCTCGTCTTTGGGGACATACCTATGGAGCAAAGCGTCGATCCACCAGTGATTAGAACTTTTCCATTTGTTAACAGAGATGCTGTATGATGTGCACGACTGCAGATCATGTTTTGAGTAGCTGTCCAAACACCTGTTCGAGGATCGTATAGTTCAGCAGTATCTGGACGCCTTTCTCTTTTGTTCCAGCCACCTACAACGAGCACTTTTCCACTCTGCAGTATAGTGGCTGTGTGTCCCGATCGTTGATGGATCATGCTTAGTGCATTTGTCCATGTGTTCGCTGATGCATTGTACAGTTCAGCAGTCGAAACCACTCCGTCAGAATTTTCACCACCAGTCACTAGGATTAAACCATTAGTTAACAAAGATGCAGTATGATCTTTCCTCGTGACAGACATGTTTGCAGCGAGTTTCCATAGATCTCTTGATGGATCATATAGTTCACATTCACGAAGAACTCCTTTGCGACTGTGTCCACCGGTGATCAATACCTTTCCATTTTGCAGTACAGTTGCGGTATAATAATAACGGAAGATGCATGTTTCGCCTTCCAGTATCCATTCTAAATACATTTCATATAGACAAATGATACTCGCATAACAATTTGTTCTTCTTAACTACCCAAGTGTAAACACTTTCAGTTCAGTTCAGTTCGAACGAAAGATACTTCCTTTCTTTTCTCATCAAATTATGGCAATGCAACATGTATACGCAGAACAGACAGATATTCAGACCTCTCATTGTACTAGTTGTGCTGGTCGTCACAGCTGCTGTGGCCGTAGTAGTTGACTTTGTCATTGTTGTCTTTTTCACTATTGTGACAGTGATCAGTGTGATTGAATTTTTCTTTGCCATAATTATTACTACGATAACGCCTATGGTCATCATTAGTGCTGTTATTAGGCTCGTCAAAAGAATCTTCTTCCATTTTCGTCGACAGTATTCACAACTAAATACAAGAATAAAAGAAGGACATTGGTCTCGTTTCGGAACTCATCTGATAATTTACCGTGTTTTTGATTGAATATCAGTTGTTTGTGATGGATGGGGTTGATCAGATTGTGACTGAAAGAGCAGAAAATACAATGGAAGATAGGTTGAAGTATGTTGAACGGTAAATTACATGAGAGATGGCAAGAATTTGATTAGAAAACATGTTGTATGTTGGTTGTGAGCTGAGTGAGGAGAGAAAGATTAGAACAAAAGTAAATGCATGAGCAGATGTCCAGCATGTTCTGCTACAAACAAGGAATGCGCTGACGCTTTTAGTTTGTATGTTGTTAATATCAATGAAATCATGAGACAAACGAATCCGTAGATAGATCCATGTGACGAATGTAGATTAAAGTAACGACTGTCGATCATAGGCTACCCTTTCGTCATTGGAGATCGTGCTGTGTGTGAACACTCTCCTATGTCTATCTGTTTGTTTTCTCCACACATGTGTATGTTGAGAATAAATGAAAGTGAATGCTTGAAACACATATTTCCTTTGCATCGTACCTTCCGCCGAAACGACAAGTTGTGGATTTATTTTGATTCTCTGGGAATTGCGCAGAGCATGAGTGAAAACATGTCGAAGGTAGATTCGCATCTCATTGACCTAATGATGAACAGTGAACAGAATGTATTGCCTAAACTTGACTACGTTCGACGATCAAGAGGAGTAAATAGCAATCCCGAGGATTCGATATCTGAAATGTCGTCGTACTGGCGGAAAAGGACTGATGACAATATATGAACACCAGATATTTGTGAAAATTGCAGACTCATGTGTTCGACAACAAAGATGGCGATATTTGAGAAAATTTGAGGATTATTGGTAATTGGTGAACGATGGTATCAATCTGCCGCGTTTCAACATGAAGTCTGTTTCGAAAAAACGAAATGGGCGATTTAACCGTAGATATTTGATGCAAACAAAGTACAGAGTTTCGTGATCAACAAATACATAAGAAATACTATCGAATGAAGATTACAAGAATTGACTTTTAGTAAGGGCAAGTTAACTAGATAACTAGTAAGATGTTGAGATCATTGCATGATGATCGATGTCATACAGATCATCTATTGATACAATATCGAAAACAGACAGCATTTCCAGATCGATGTACAATTCAAATGTGCAATATGATGGATGATTTCAGCATCTTGAATGCTTGTGTTGCTGATGATTCCGATCAACAACTATCTGTTAGCAACAGTATGCGACAAGATTTTATCATTTGTAGAAAGTCTTGTGTTGGGTAAAAGAAGAATGTATCGGTTCCGATGAACAGTTATGTAGGACGAGAGAGACGGAAATGATCAACCCTCTAGAAGTTGAGTTCCACTTTTTTGGGGGCGAATGCATACAGTGTTGTTTCGGGAGATCTTCGCCAAGAGTCGCTCACGAATATACGCGCCAAAGACCGAACGATAGAATTCCAGAACAGTATCATATGGTCGTGCGAAGTGAACAGGCTCCGAAAACAATTAGTTGACGAACCAATGAGCATAGCGACGTTAAAGCGATCGCATCCAAAAAGTGATAACTATGGAAGAATGACTTCAGCTGGACATTCGAATGAGCTCATTGTTATAGTGACAAAAATATTTCTGTGTGCGCTTTCGTGAATACAATCTCAGCGAGTTTTGTCGACGAAATTGAGAAGATTTATGCAGTACAGGATCCAGATATTTGCTCCAAATGCTCATTGCTGTAAAAAAAGTTGCATGCGAAATGAAAGAGTGACTATCGCAATGAGGAGTTTCTGGAAAGGATGATTAGTAATGCGATAAACTCAGATGATTCTGACTCGCATGGAATGCTTTGGCACAAGTTTATCTGCGGACATCTGCGATTTCTTCGACAAAGTTGATCTTCTCATTGATTCTGTGTTTTGGAACAACTAGACGTGCTTATTTGTACTTCATTTGTCACATTATCGGACAAACAGAAGTCATTATTCGAGGTCTATGTTTACAGTATAAAGTAAGAGTATGAATGAAAACACAAGTGAAGGAGATTGAAACTTGTGAACTCTAAGTTTCTGATTGAATAATTGCATTTTTCTATGATTATCTAAACAATGAACCACTTTCATCATATTTTTCTAGTTTTTATTTAGAAATAAAACTTCTAATTTCTTTTACATGCATTATTCACCAGAACACTTCTTCTCGTTTGATCGCACTAGTATATTTCTGTGATTCCATCACTAGAACTGATAGATCCGCCAACAACCAAGACTTCTCCACTAGTCAGTAAAGACGCTGTATGATAAGAGCGATGATATTTCATGTTACCAGTAGCTGTCCAAGCGCCGGTAAATGGATCGTATAGTTCAGCACTGTCTAAAGAGTATTCGGGCTGTCCGCCAACGACTAAGACTTTTCCACTTGGTAACAAAGTTGCTGAATGACCACAGCGTGGAGTGTTCATACTACGTATTGTGGTCCATTGATTCGTCAATGGGTTGAACAATTCAGCAGAGTTCCGCGTCTCTCCGACTACACCACGTCCACCAGTTACCAGCACTTTTCCATCGTGCAACACAATTGCTGTAGGATCAATGCGATCAAAGTTCATGTCATTTGTTCTGATCCACCCATCTACTATCGGATCATACAGCTCACTCGTCTTTTCGGACGTACCTCTGGAGCAGAAACCGAGTCCACCAGTGATTAGTACTGTTCCATTTGTTAACAACGTTGCTTGATGATATGCATGACTGCAGTTCATGTTTTGAGTAGCTGTCCAAACACCTGTCTCAGGATCGTATAGTTCAGCAATATCCAGAAACCCTCTTTTTTTTCCCAGCCACCTACAACGAGCACTTTTCCACTCTGCAGTACAGTGGCTCTGTGTTCACGCGGTCGATGAGTCATGCTTTGTGTGGTTGTCCACGTATTACCTGATGCATTGTACAGTTCAGCAGTCGAGAGAAATCCATCAGAATTTTTACCACCAGTCACTAGGACTAAGCCATTAGCCAATAAAGATGCGGTGTGATATTCCCTTGCGACAGACATGTTTGCAACGAGTGTCCATTGATTTCTTGATGGATCATATAGTTCACATTCACGAAGAATTCTTTTCTCACTGTATCCACCAGTGACCAATACCTTTCCATTTTGCAATACAGTTGCAGTGTGCCAATTCCGATTGATGTTTAGCTCTGCTGCCGTTGTCCATCCTAAACACATTTTACACCGTCAAAAGATGCTCATTCAAAGAATTTTTCTTCTGAACCGAACTCTACGGAGAGAAATCTGATCCTTTGTCGTACCAGGGTGTAACTATACAATACGTGTGCAAAGAATGAACGGATGTTTAGACCTTTAGTGAACATGGTTGTAGTGGTTGTCGTCGTAGCAGTTGTTGTTGTTGTCGTCGTAGCAGTTGTTGCCGTAACGCTTGTTGTTGTTGTCGTCGTAGCAGTTGTTGTCGTAACGCTTGTTGTTGTTGTCGTCGTAGCAGTTGTTGTCGTAACACTTGTTGTTGTTGTCCGTCTTGCTACAGTAACCAATAGATCTGAATGTTTCTTTGCCATAATTATTGGAACGATAACGCCTATGGTCATCATTAATACTGTTGTTAGGCTCGTCAAAAGAATCTTCTTCCATTTTCGTCGACAGTATTCACAGCTAAATACAAGAATAAAAAAAGGACATTGGTCTCGTTTCGGAACTCATCTGATAATTTACCGTGTTTCTGATTGGCTATTAGTTGTTTGTGGTGGATTAGGCTGATCGGATTGTGACTGAAAGAGTAGAAAATACAATGGTAGATAGGTTGAAGCATGTTGAGCAATAAATTACATGAGAGATCGCAGAAACTTGATTAGAAAACATGTTGTATGTTGGTTGTGAGTTGAGTGAGAAGAGAAAGAAACTAGTTTTGTCGGAGAGAAAGATTAGAACAAAAGTAAATGCATGAGCAGATGTCTCAAAGATTTATCAGTTTGATACATTTTTGCACAATCCTTTAGCTGGGAGTGTAGTCCAAGTTTTCTCATAGTTTTATGTCTGCCATACTATTTCGGGAACCCTACTAAGACTCACCCTGGTTTAATATGTAGGTTCAATAATCCCTAAGCTCTATGTGTTATTTCTCTGAAGTAGCTGAGATGTTTGTGGCGTACTACTGATTAGCAAAAACCTGCTTAAATTACTAAGATAAGAAGTATGCAAGACAGATTTTCGACACAAAAGAATATACTGATTAAAAATAAATCTTCTACTCATTAATAAATCAAACTGATTACTTTTATACGACCCATCGAAACCGCAATAGAGTTCGAGACAGGGCGATTGTATACGCTGCGGGCTTTGCATAAAGAACTGTCGCGAAGTGTCTAGAGATTATCACATGAGAGTAACAAATCAGGTTTTAAATCCTTGTTGACACTACACGCTTCAATGCAAAATAAAAATTCCATCCATATCTGCATGTGCGGAGGAAAAGCGTAGCGAAGTATTCTTTCGTCGGGAGAGTATTTCTACAGAAACAAAGAGCCAGATAGAATAAAACGTGTTTGAATTCTATCACGGCAGGTAAACCGAGTCGTGGGCGATCGTATTGACGTCAAGAAATGATTGAGTTCCACGGTTAGAGCTAATAAATAGTATTATAATACTATTAACTACTTATTCGTTTCGATTTAGCTCGAAGTTGAAACCTATGCGTTGAGCAACCTTGTCTGAGTTTTCAAAGCTAACGACAACTATTATGGAGAGAAGAAAAGGAAAAGAATGATTTATTCTCACGCTCACAACTACATCATACGACATCATAAACATATGTACACAGAGTTTCGTTTAGTGTTTGTGATGGTGATGATGGTGACCGTGTTTATGATGATGTTCAGATTGATCATCTCTATTCCATTGCTGACCATAGTCTCCTCGATCATTATAAGTAAACTGATCACTTCCATTCCATTGTTGATTATATCTTTCACCATCATTGTAATTAGAACGATCGTCTTCGCTCCACTGCTGATTGTTTTCTCCGCCGTCGCCGTACTAAAAAGGGTCATCTCTACTCTGCGAATCGCCATCAAAACCACATGCGGCGTTATCGAAAAAGTTTATTCGAAAATCATCTTCATCGAACTGTTCAATTGTACGGTTATCTGTATTGCTATTGTCATTGTAATCCCAATGCGATTGACCGGAATCGTCGTTGGGAACTTTGCGAATTGTCCACGCATCAAAACAAAGGTCTGCATCTGTCATATAATCGTACGGTATATAACAGTATCCACGATCGCCCTGTGGAATATTAAACGAAAAGTTCTATTTAATTTGTTTATCTACAACTTTTCCTTACCCAGTCTGTCCCCCAAGAATTTCGAACAATGAACGACAGCGACTGATCGCTATAACCGATGGCAACTAACGCATAACTAACGGAAAATAAGAAAAAAAAATTCAATCAGAGTTTCTAGTAAAGAAATTGATCTACCTGCCATCAGATTGACGACTACGATCGCTTGCACTCGGCATCGGTACCGCACCTGTCTTAGCTGCTTTATCAAATGACGTGAACAAACGGAGACCGAATACAAACGGAAAACCTTGTGCAAGACACGATTTCATTTCATGTAAGTCAATGCTGACTTGGAGTGCCTCAGAAATCGTGTGTGGTTTAGCTGCTTGATATGCTTCGTTATTCGGTCGTGTGTTTACTCTGGAAACGTCGTATGGCCATATCGATTCGAGACAAGTTCCGAATTGCTCCAGTGCTTCGATAGCGCTTGTCATAGAACAACCTGAATCTGTAACTGCTTCCGATGGCTGCTCTTTTTCTCGACCATTGTAGTAGATAAATAGTCTACTTACATCGATGCTTTCACCATGATGTTTTTTTGCTAAATACTCATATGCTCCTAAGAATAAAGTATACATTGAAGCGATATACTAAGTTTTGTATGATGGTTACCGGCGAGAGCATTAGCCGAACTAAAGTGAGAGGGAAAAAGAATTGTCAGTCAAGATATTTCAAGTATGATTACCAACTGCCGATACTTGATTGATTTTCGACAGTTGTCATATCATTCCGTAGGTCAACTTTCGGTGGAAGATCTTCGGGACTATAGATTAAACGATCATTAAAGGCTTGACGTAGATTGTGCTTATGTGGCAAACGAGCAGATGGCCAAATACCATTGAGACGACATTTTCGATTGAAAAGTTTATTTAATAAGTATGTTTTCAACGGCATCGATTGAAGCTCGATTGATTGTATGACAAAAGGAAAATGAATAGACTTATATATGTGTGTTTTTTTTCTTCCATCATTCAAGCACCTAGAAACAACGTGTACTCAAAATGTTATTGCCGGCACTGTTTTTTCTTCGTTCCTTTTAAACAATTAGTAAACGAGGAAAGATACGCTCGTCGCACTTTTTCTTTGATTCAGACGGCTCGTGCACGCCCTGGCTTGCGTTCTGTCGGAGAATGTACTTTTTTGTGAACTGAAGCCCTATAAACGACGTCATTCGTACTATATGAATAATCGTTGCAAAACACATTCTATAGTTGTTAATAAGTAGTTAATAGTTTCAGTCAGCTAACATGAATAATGAATATTCACTAAGATGACTGAAATAGTCATCTGTATGACGCGAAGATCGACAGCAAAAACACCTTTATTTTCTTCTCTGATATTCAGATCCTCAGGTATAATGGAGATTGTTGGTGGAAACACTTCTTGCACAAGTATTTTCCAATATTCTATAAGCACATGGCGATGTTCTAGACGAGATAACGCGATAAATAAAAATAAGAATAGAAATTTATTCATTCAGGCGATCAAATTAATGCCTACGATCTCTTTTGAGACGATATCTGTAAATGGTTCTTGGTCGAAATATTTCTATGAATAGCACGAATTTGATCAATGATTGTTCAGAATAACTAGTGAAACAGAGCCGTCTATATCCAGAAGTTCAACCTGCAGATTAGAAGTTTTACTGTATGACTATCTATTTGCTTTTTAAGTTCAACAAAAAATTAATTTCTCATTTATTTATTTCACTGATTTGAGAGATGTTTTGCAATAACGAGATTGATTTGGTAGAGAATACGTAATGAGACAAGTTAAGATGGTTGAGGAAACGAATGCTTCATTTTCAGCTTCACGCACGATATTTTATTTGCATACCTACTAAAGCCAGCGCATCGATCAATCAACTGCTGTCGGATAGTCATTGTAGATCAAAGTTCAGTATGAAATTATCAAGAAATCTAGCAAAATAGTCTGGTCTATTACAAGAAAGATATTGTTTTACAGAAGAATATGTGAAGCATGGACGTTCATCTGTCCATATATTGCAATGAAAATAGAAAGTCTTCATATGAATGAGTAAAATATCTTTCTGACTCGAAAGTATCTGTTTTCATGTGCGAGCTCGCATATAGTTTCTACGAAAAAAAAGTTACTATCAACAACCTATGTTGCGATAAAAGATAAGAGATATACTTGGTAACTTGGTTTTCTTCCTATAGCTGTTTATATACCACGGTCGTGGAGAAACTCGGACCATTTCAAAAAAAAAATTCATCGACAGTCAGAGTGAAAAGTGATGGCTTCTTACGAAATGTAAGTATTATTTTCGTATCACCGACTGAATTATTCACTTTGTTTTGTTTCTCATATTATAGGTCGCATGTACAACGTAAATATGTAGTCGTGGAACAACCGCCAAGCATCAACAATGTGTTTACTCTTGCATCTGGAGAAAGAATCGCGCAAACATATGATTGTGATGATAGTTGCTGTGGTTTCGGTTCGAAATACTCCGTTATATTAACCGATGGAAGGATTATTCAACGACAAGAGCAACAACGATGCGGTTGTACATGTGGACGCGTTGATTCAATGTTCTTTTTATCGGATATCAGTGGCATCACAGACAAAGTAGAATGTCGATGTCACGTAGGATATCTTTCCGCCCGATTCGAGTTTTTCCAGGACTTATTCGTCCTCGTATGCATTCCAACCATTCCAACAATGATTCCAGATAGAACTCGACGAGCTCTATCGATTGGTAAAAAGATTTTCCCAAAAAGTCACTTCCGTACCCCCAAAAATCCCAAAAAACTGCAAAAAAACACCCCAAAATTGCATAATTTCCAGAAATACCCGGGCCGATTCGCCTGAGTGATATCTGATACCATTCCAAGCATGATTCCAGATCAAACTCGATGAGCTCTATCGATTCCAATCATGAGATTTCCCATAACTCACTTTCTTTGTCCCGAAAACCCCCAAAAAACACCCGAAATCATGAAAAACTATCGAAAAACCGTGGCCGATTCGCTCCATGACGCATTCCAACTGTAACAATAATGATTCCAGATAGAACTCGCTGAGTTCTGTCGATTCCACACCTTCGTTTTCCACTTTGACCAACTTATCTCGGAGAAAAACACTAATTATTAAGAAATCTGTCAAATATGCATTGACAAAAAAATTTCATTCGCTGATCGGTTTCAACCAATGGGATATTTTCATCAGTAAACTGTCGTCATTTGAAGTGAAATTCTTGATAACACTATTTAGGTTAAAAAAATTCGAATTCTATGGAAAATTGAAAAACCATTCAATCACCTATAATATTTTCACTAATACGAAAGAATCCAATCAATTTTGCTTTATAGATGGCGCTGGTTGCGAACTTGATTACATTACCGTTTCTGAAATCAATGAAATATACGGATAGTCATCATGAATTGACTGCTGACGGGGTAATCAAGGTTGAAGAACTCGAATCTGAGGTTGATTTTAATTAATTAATAATTAATTATTAACTCGGCATAGATTANGATTCAGACTAAATGATTCTACATAAGCTTAGACCGACATCTGCGATTTCTTCGACAAAGTTGATCTTCTCATTGATTTTGTGTTTCGGAACCTCTAGACATGTTTATTTGTACTTCGCATTACTCACATTATGAACCAATCAGAAGTCATTATCCGAGGTCAACGTTTACAGTATAAAGTAAGAGTACGAATGAAAGCAGAAGTGAACGAGATGGATACCTGTAAATTCCAAGTTTCTGGTTGAAGAATTGCATTTTTCTAACATTAACTAAAAAACGAACGACTTTCATCATATTTCTCGAATTTTTATTTAGGAATAGAACTTCTCATTTCGTTCATATGAATAATCCAAGAGAAAATTTCGTCTAGTTACATCTCACTATAGTATATTTCTGTAGTTCCACCACGAGAACTGAAAGTTCCGCCAACAACCAAGACTTTTCCACTGGTTAGTAAAGATGCTGTATGATAATAGCGACCATTTTTCGTGTTACCAGTGACTGTCCAAACGCCGGTAGATGGATTGTACAGTTCAGAACTGTTTAAAGAGGCACTGGAGAATCCGCCAACGACTAAGACTTTTCCATTTGGCAGCAAAGTCGCTGAATGAGCATAGCGTGGGGTGTTCATACTATGTATTGTGGTCCATTGATTCGTCAATGGGTTGAACAATTCAGTAGAGTTCCACATCGATATGGCTAGATCACGTCCACCGGTTACCAGCACTCTTCCATTTTGGAGGACAGTTGCTGCATGATGATAGCGACCAATGTTCGTGTCATTTGTTTTGATCCATGCACCTGCTATCGGATCATACAACTCACTCGTCTGTGGGGACATACCTATAGAGCAAAAACCCGGTTCACCAGTGATTAGTACCTGTCCATTTGTCAGCAACGATGCTGTATGATATACATGACTGCAAATCATGTTTTGAGTAGCTGTCCAAACACCTGTCTGAGGATCGTATAGTTCAGCAGTATCTAGACGTCCTTCTCCTTTCTTCGAGCCACCTACAACGAGCACTTTTCCACTCTGCAGTACAATGGCTGTGTGTTTAGACCGTTGATGGATCATACTTTGTGTGTTTGTCCACGTATTCGCTGATGCATTGTACAGTTCAGCACTCGAAACCACTCCGTCAGAATTTTCACCACCAGTCACTAGCACCAAATCATTAGCTAACAAAGATGCGGTGTGATAATCCCTTGGGGCAGACATGTTTGCAACGAGTGTCCATCGATCTCTTGATGGATCATATAGTTCACACTCACGAAGAACTCCTTTGTGACTGTATCCACCGGTGATCAATACTTGTCCATTTTGCAATACAGTTGCAGTATGCCGATTCCGATTGATGTTTAGTTCTGCTGCCGTTGTCCATTCTAAATACATTTCACGCCTTCAGATGATGCTCACTGAAAGAATTATTCTTCTCACACGAACTTTATGAAGAGGGATCTGATCCTTTATCATATGAGGGTATAACTATGCAATACATGTGCATAGAATGAAAAAATGTTTAGACCTTTCATGAAAATGGTTGTAGTGGTTGTCGTCATAATAATTGTTGTTGTTGTCGTAACAATTGTTGTTGTCGTTGTCGGTCTTGCAGTAGCAGCCAGTCGAACTGAATTTTCCTTTGCCATAAATATTACGACGATAACACCTATGGTCATCATTAGTGTTATTGCTAGGCTCGTCAAGAGAATCTTCTTCCATTTTCTTCGACAGTAGTCACAACTAAATAGAAGAAAAAGAGAAGGACATTGCTCTCGTTTCGCAACTCATCTGATACTTTACCGTGTTTTCGATTGACCATCAGTTGTTTGTGGTGGATGGGGTTGATCGGATTGTGACTGAAAGAGCAGAAAATACAATGGAAGATAGGTTATAATATGTGGAGCGATGAATTACATGAGAGATCGCAAGAACTTGATTAGAAAACATGTTGTATGGTGGTTGTGAGCTGAGTGAGAGGAGAAAGAAGCTAGTTTTGTCGGAGAAAAAAATTAGAACAAAAGTAAATGCATGAGCAGATGTCTAGAATATTTCAATCTGGTACAAACGAAGAATGTGCTGACGCTTTTAGTTTCTATGTTGTTAATATCAATGAATTCATGAAACAAATGAACCCACAGATGAACCCATGTGAAGAATGTAGATTAAAGTACTGCTTGTTGATCATAAGTTACCTTTTCGTTACTGGAAATCGTACTGTACGTAAGTACTCTGCTATCTCGATCTGTTTATTTTCTCTACGCATGTGTATATTGAGAATAAATAAAAGTAAATGCTTGAAACACATGTTTTCTTTGCATCGTGCCTTCTGCTGAAAACGCAACAAGTTAAGGATTTATTCTGATTCCTTGGGAATTGCCCAGAGCGTAAGTGGAAACATGTCGAACGTGGATTTGTATCTCATTGACCTACTGCGATGAACAGTGAACAGAAGAATCTAGGCATGGACTCGATCGTCAGTAAATATGTGAGAGAAAATGGAGTTCAGGAGTGCGAGCGCGATTTTGTCAAAAGATGTGAGATTGGGTTAGAATCGATTTTCGAGACACACGAGAACGTAGTTCGATAAAAAGGCGAAGTCGCTCTGTGCATTGGAACGGATGTCGCCATGTGCACAACTACAGGGAATAGAATGTGTTGTCTAAACTTGACGACGTTTGACGATCAAGAGGAGTAAATAGGAATCCCGATGATTCGATATCTGAAATGCCGTTACAGTTGGGGAAGGGAATTGATGATAATATATGCACACGAGATATTTATGAAAATTGTAGACATATGTGCTCAATGACAAAGATGGAATTCTTTGGGAAAATTAGAGGATTATTGGTAATTGATGAACGATGGTATCAATCTGCCGCGTACCAACATGAGGTCTGTTTCGAAAAAATGAAATGGGCGATTTAACTGTAGATGTTCGATGCAAACATAGTAAATTGTTTCGTGTTCAACGAATGGAGAGGAAATACTATCGAATGAAGGTCACAAGAATTGACTTTTAGTAAGGGAAAGTTATCTTAGACATAACTAGTAAGATTTCGAGATCACTACATGATGATCGGCACCATACAGATAATCAACTAATAAAACAATGCAGATAGGCGGCATTAGATGCACGATTAAAATATGCAATATGATACATGATTTGAGCATCTTGAATGATTATATTGATGATGAATCCGATCAACAACTGATAAATGAATGTGCAATGGTTGAACATTCTTTTCTTGAATTCATCTTAGCCTTCTCAATGTTGCACATACATGAAATGCAAGATGTTTTTCTATTATTATCTGATATTCCAGTTGAATGTGTGCGGAATCGAGGAGATCATGTTCGTCTGCTAGCAACAATATGCGACGAGATTTCATCATTAGTAGAAAGCCTTCTATTGGCTAAAACAAGAATGGACATGTTCCGATGAACACTTACGTAAGACGAGACGGAAGTTTTTAACCATCTAGAAGTTGAGTTCGACTTTTTGGGGACGAATGCATACAGTGTTGTTTCGGGAGATCCTCGTCGAGAGTCGATCACGAATATATGTACCAAAGACCGAATGATGGATTTCAGGAACAGTATTGTATGGTCGTGCGAAGTGAACAGGCTCTGAAAACAATTAGTTGACGAACCAATTAGCATAAGCGACGTTGAAGCGATCGCATCCAAAAAGTGATAACTATGGAAGAATGCCTTCAGCTGGACATTTAAATGAGCTCATTCTTATGGTGACAAAGATATTTCCATGTGTGTTTTCGTGAGTACAATCTCAGCGAGTTTTGTCGACGAGATTGAGAAGATTTATGCAGTATAAGATCAAGACGTTTGCCCCGAATACTCATTGCTGTGAAGAAGTTGTATGCGAAATGAAAGAGTGACTATCGCAATGAAGAGTTTCTGGAAAGAACTATTATTAATGTGATAAACTCAGATAATTCTGATCCGGATGACATGCTTTGGCATAGGTTTATGCACACGTCTGTGATTTCTTCGACAATGTTGATCTTCTCATTGATTTTGCGTTTCGGAATCTGTAGACATGCTTATTTGTACTTCATTTGTTACATTATCGACCAAACAGAAGTCATTATCCGAGGTCTATATTTACAGTACAAAGTAGGAGTACGAATGAAAGCAGAAGTGAACGAGATGGATACCTGTAAATTCCAAGTTTCTGATTGAAGAATCGCATTTTTCTATGATTAACTAAAAAATCAATCCCTTTCATCATATTTTGCAAGTTTTTATTTAGAAATAGAACTTCTCATTTCCTTCACATGCATTATTTACGAGAGCGCTTCGTCTAGTGTCATCGCACTGGTATACTTCTGTGATGTCAGCATGAGGGCCGAAAGATCCGCCAACAACCAAGACTTTTCCACTAGTTAGTAAAGATGTTGTATGATAAGAGCGTTGATTTTTCATATTACCAGTGACCGCCCAAGTGTCGGTTGATGGATTGTACAGTTCAGCAGTGTTTAAAGAGTAATCGGAGTATCCGCCAACGACTAAGACTCTTCCATTTGGTAATAAAGTCGCTGAATGAGCATAGCGTGGGGTGCTCATACTATGTATTGTGGTCCATTGATTCGTCAATGGGTTGAACAATTCAGTAGAGTTCCAGATTGATACGCCTAGATCACGTCCACCAGTTACCAGCACTTTTCCATCGTGCAGCACAGTTGCTGTATGATCATAGCGATCAATATTCATGTTATTTGTTTTTATCCACGCATCTGCTATCGGATCATACAGCTCACTCGTCTTTGCGGATATACCTGAGGAGCAAAAACCGAATCCACCAGTGATTAGGACTGTTCCATTTGTCAGCAATGATGCTTGATGATTGAAACGACTACAGGCCATGTTTTCAGTAACTGTCCAAATACCAATATCTGGATCGTATAGTTCAGCAGTATCCAGATACCCTTCTCTTTTGTTTCAGCCACCTGCAACGAGCACCTTTCCATCCTGGAGTACAGTGGCTGTGTGTTTGGACCGTTGATGAGTCATGCTTTGTGTGTTTGTCCATGTATTCGTTGACGCATCATACAGTTCAGCAGTCGAAAGAACTCCGTCAGAATTTTCGCGACCAGTCACTAGGACTAAACCATTAGTTAACAAAGATGCAGTGTGATAATCCCTTGGGGCAGACATGTTTGCAACGAGTGTCCATCGATTTCTTGATGGATCATATAGTTCACATTCATGAAGAACTCCTTTGTGACTGTGCCCACCGGTGATCAATAGTTGTTCATTTTGCAATACAGTTGCAGTATGCCGATTCCGATTAATGTTTAGTTTTGCTGCTGCTGTCCATTCTAAACACATCTCATATACACAAACCACATTCCTCGACAAAAAACTCATTCTCGAGCTCGCATCAAACTATTCCTTAGTCGATGAAAGGAGAAACATGAAATACAGATCGACATTGATTAGTTTCAGTGAATTCGATTATTCACTTAGTATATCGGAAAAAAATTTCGGTAATACGTACCTTTGATTGAAGTTGTCGGTTGGATCCGGTCGTTTAACCTTGTCGTGGTCGTTTTAGTCTGAGATATTGATTTAAGTGAGTTCTTATTTGCGATAATCGGTACTACTACAATGAGACTTATGGTAATGAGCATTAGTGCTGTTGCTAGACACGTTGCTAGAATCTTTTCACATTTTGTATGACGGTTATCATGACTAGAGATCAGAGAAGAACAAAACAATTACTCCCTCAATTGCAATTCATCTGATAATTTACCGTATTCTCGATTGAATGTGAGCTGTTTGTGATGAATTGGCTTGATCAGGTTCAGACTGAAATCATAGAAAAAGTGGTATGAGATGATTTGTTATATATTTAGTGATAGATTACATGAGAAATCGCAACTTGATTAGAAAACATGTTGTATTTTGGTTGTGAAAGAAATGAATAGAATGGAAAACTAGTATTTTTGAAGAAAAAGCAAATGCATGAACATATGTCTAATCTCTCTCGACGAGAGAAAATGCTTTTAACTTTTTTACAGCACGGTCTGTTATCATTAAGTTTGATAATTAGTGTGTGTTTGAAAGAAATCGATTGTCAGTGAGCCATTTGAGTACGATAGCAAAATAGTGTTGATCTGTGCCAGAGAAGTGTTCTTTTGTAATCTTGCCTCGAATAACACTTACAGTACGAAATACAAATGCACCGCAGTTTTTATCGGTAAAAGTATCAGTGTTATAAATTCGCATGTAACATCGGTGTGAAGCTAGGACGAAGGAGCTAGCACGAACAAACGATATGTTAGCTAAAAACGTTTTTTACTAAATATGTCTCGTCCATGAAAACTACACCATTCGACTTAGAATTTAATTCTGCACCGAATAGTGATACTTTTATTCACGGGACAAACTTTGGAAAAATTCTATCTGGATTATCAATAGACCGAAAGGAAACGAACAAAGATATAGATAAAAATTTTTCCAAAGCTTGTCCCGTGAATAAAAGTATCACTATTCGATGCAGAATTAAATTCTAAGTCGAATGGTGTAGTTTTCATGGACGAGACATATTTAGTAAAAAACGTTTTTAGCTAACATATCGTTTGTTCGTGCTAGTTTCACATCGATGCGTGGGTAACAATGAAGTTTAACTTTCTGATTGTATGATCAACAGTATTTTCCTTGTTCACTGGAAAAACATTGTATAAAAATAAGAGAATCGATGTGTTCGATATCTTTTCAACAAAGTCAAATTTTGTTCTTCTTGGTGCTATATCAATTCGTCGCCACTCATTTCGTCGCGCTCATTTCGTCGCCTATTCATTTCGTCGCGCTCATTTCGTCGCCTATTCATTTCGTCGCGCTCATTTCGTCGCCTATTCATTTCGTCGCGCTCATTTCGTCGCCTATTCATTTCGTCGCGCTCATTTCGTCGCCTATTCATTTCGTCGCGCTCATTTCGTCGCCTATTCATTTCGTCGCGCTCATTTCGTCGCCTATTCATTTCGTCGCGCTCATTTCGTCGCCTATTCATTTCGTCGNTGATCAAGACTTGTCCATTTTGCAATACAGTTGCAGTATGCCGATTCCGATTGATGTTTAGTTCTGCTGCCGTTGTCCATTCTAAATACATTTCACGCCTTCAGATGATGCTCATTGAAACAATTATTCTTCTCACGCGAACTTTATGAAGAGGGATCTGATCCTTTATCGTATGAGGGTATAACTATGCAATACGTGTGCATAGAATGAAAAAATGTTCAGACCTTTCATGAAAATGGTTCTAGTGGTTGTCGTCATAACAAGTGCTGTTGTCGTCGTAACAATTGTTGTTGTCGTTGTCGGTCTTGCGGTAGCAGCCAGTCGAACTGAATTTTCCTTTGCCATAAATATTACGACGATAACACCTATGGTCATCATTAGTGTTATTGCTAGACTTGTCAAAAGAATCTTCTTCCATTTCCTTCGACAGGACTCACAACTAAATACAAGAATAAAAGAAGGACATTGCTCTCGTTTCGCAAATCATCTGATAATTTACCCTGCTTTTGATTGAATATCAGTTGTCTGTGGTGGATGGGGTAGATCGGATTGTGACTGAAAGAGTAGAAAATACAATGGAAGATAGGTTGAAGTATGTTGAACGATAAATTACATGAGAGATCGCAAGAACTTGATTAGAAAACATGTTGTACGGTGGTTGTGAGCTGAGCTGAGTGAGAAGAGAAAGAAACTAGTTTTGTCGGAGAAAAAAATTAGAACAAAAGTAAATGCATGAGCAGATGTCTAAAATGTTTCAATCTGGTACGAACAAAGAATATGCTGACGCTTTTAGTTTCTATGTTATTAATATTAATCAATTCATGAAACAAATGAACCCACAGATGGACCCATGTGAAGAATGTAGATTAAAGTACTGCATGTTGATCATAAGTTACCTTTTCGTTATTGGAAATCGTACTGTACGTAAGTACTCTGCTATGTCTATCTGTTTATTTTCTCTACACATGTGTATATTGAGAATAAATAAAAGTAAATGCTTGAAACAGATGTTTTCTTTGCATCGTACCTTCTGCTGAAAACGCAACAAGTTAAGGATTTATTCTGATTCCTTGGGAATTGCCCAGAGCATGAGTGGAAACATGTCGAACGTGGATTTGTATCTCATTGACCTACTGCGATGAACAGTGAACAGAAGAATCTAGGCATGGACTCGATCGTCAGGAAATATGTGAGAGAAAATGGAGTTCAGGAGTGCGAGCGCGATTTTGTCAAAAGATGTGAGATTGGGTTGGAATCGATTTTCGAGACACACGAGAGCGTAGTTCGATAAAAAGGCGAAGTCGCTCTGTGCATTGGAACGGATGTCGCCATGTGCACAACTACAGGGAATAGAATGTGTTGTCTAAACTTGACGACGTTCGACGATCAAGAGGAGTAAATAGGAATCCCGATGATTCAATATCTGAAATGCCGTCACAGTTGGGGAAGGGAATTAATGAGAATATATGCACACGAGATATTTATGAAAATTGTAGACATATGTGCTCAATGACAAAGATGGAATTCTTTGGGAAAATTAGAGGATTATTGGTAATTGATGAACGATGGTATCAATCTGCCGCGTACCAACATGAGGTCTATTTCGAAAGAATGAAATGGGCGATATAATTGTAGATGTTCGATGCAAATATAGTAAATAGTTTCGTGCTCAACGAATGGAGAGGAAATACTATCGAATGAAGGCCACAAGAATTGACTTTTAGTACGGGAAAGTTATCTTAGAGATAACTAGTAAGATTTCGAGATCACTACATGGTGATCGACGTCATACAGATAATCAACTAATAAAACAATGCACATAGGCGGCATTAGATGCACGATTAAAATATGCAATATGATACATGATTTGAGCATCTTGAATGATTATATTGATGATGAATCCGATCAGCAACTGATAAATGAATGTGCAATGGTTGAACATTCTTTTCTTGAATTCATCTTAGCCTTCTCAATGTTGCACATACATGAAATGCAAGATGTTTTTCTATTATTATCTGATATTCCAGTTGAATGTGTGCGGAATCGCGGAGATCATGTTCGTCTGCTAGCAACAATATGCGACGAGATTTCATCATTAGTAGAAAGCCTTCTATTGGCTAAAACAAGAATGGACAGGTTCCACTGAACACTTACATAGGACGAGACGGAAGTTTTTAACCCTCTAGAAGTTGAGTTCGACTTTTTTGGGCGCGAATGCATACAGTGTTGTTTCGGGAGATCTTCGCCAAGAGTCGCTCACGAATATATGTGCCAAAGACCGAACGATAGAATTCCAGAACAGTATCATATGGTCGTGCGAAGTGAACAGGCTCCGAAAACAATTAGTTCGCGAATCAATTAGCATAAGCGACGTTGAAGCGATCGCATCCAAAAAGTGATAACTATTGAAGAATGCCTTCAGCTGGACATTTGAATGAGCTCATTCTTATGATGACAAAGATATTTCCATGTGTGTTTTCGTGAATACAATCTCAAGGAGTTTTGTCGACGAGATTGAGAAGATTTATGCAATATAGGATCTAGACATATGCTCCACATGCTCATTGTTGTGAAGAAGTTGTATGCGAAATGAAAAAGTGACTATCGCAATGAAGAGTTTTTGAAAACGTTCATTATAAACACGATAAGTTCAGATGGCTCTGACTCGGATGAAATGCTGTCACATAAGTTTATATACAGACATCTGTGATTTCTTTGACAATGTTGATCTTCTCATTGATTTTGTGTTTTGGAACTTCTAGACATGATTATTTGTACTTCATCTGCTACATTATCGACGAAACAGAAGTCATTATCCGAGGTCTATGTTTACAGTATAAAGTAGGAGTATGAATGAAAGCAGAAATGAACGAATTGGATGCCTGTAAATTTCAAGTTTCTGATTGAAGAAGCGCATTTTTCTATGATTAACTAAAGAATCAATCCCTTTCATCATATTTCTCAAGTTTTTATTTAGAAACACAACTTCTCATTTGCTTCACATTCATTATTTACGAGAACGCTTCGTCTAGTGTCATCGCACTAGTATACTTCTGTGATGTCAGCATGAGGACCGAAAGATCCGCCAACAACCAAGACTTTTCCACTAGTGAGCAAAGATGTTGTATGATAAGAGCGTTGATTTTTCATATTACCAGTGACCGCCCAAGAGTCGGTAGATGAATCGTACAGTTCAGCACTCTCTGAAGAGGTACTGAAGAATCCACCAACGACTAAGACTCTTCCATTTGGTAACAAAGCCACTGAATGAGTACAGCGTGGGGTGCTCATACTATGCATTGTGGTCCATTGATTCGTCAATGGGTTGAATAATTCAGTAGAGTTCCAGATCGATACGCCTAGATCACGTCCACCAGTTACCAGCACTTTTCCATCGTGCAGCACAGTTGCTGTATGATCATAGCGATCAATATTCATGTTATTTGTTTTTATCCACGCATCTGCTATCGGAT
>CAJNOJ010000475.1:0-63544 GCA_905250025.1 Adineta ricciae
TTTTTTATATAAATAAAATAGTCAAATAATCGTTAGGTTTATCAAACAGATGTTCGAGTTATTTGTTTTTTTATATTCTCTTTCTATAGGCACATAGACGAGTAGTGTGAAAAAAAGAAGATAAATCTACATTATGCTAAACAGCAAGTCGAGGAAAATGTTTGTTTCGATTAACTTTGTTTCTCCGCCATTTCCACAGCAATCTTCGTGTATTCATCCAAGTTTTCTTTGGGCAGATCTTTTCTCTCTTCATAATTACTATTCTTGTCCGGGTAGAATGCCCTTGAGTAAAGTAATTTTGCAAAGCCGAGCATGTTACCCTTCTTGAACTCTTCCACTCCGCCTTTGTACCGATCCTTGGCTGGTTCATAGTTTACTTTACAATCATTTAAACTGGCACCAGTCACGCGCAGAATCGAGTCCAACATATCTTTCTGGCTGATATTAAATGACGAAACATAGACATAGTTGTTTCGGAAATCGTTTAGACACGGACTCTTGTCATTGGCATTGTCCTTGAACACCTTCAAGCTAAGCAATTTCGCGACAGCACGACCAGTCTGAGGCCAGGTACTCGTATTAATGCGAGTATTGCCATCATCGAAGAAAGTGACAGTACGATCTTTGAAGTCAAATCCGTACCGTGCACTACTACCGGCTAGACTGAATTCGTACCAGAAGCTGCACACAAGTCCTATCCAGGAGCTCTTGCCCAGCTTTTCGATGTAATCACGGTATGTGGCCTTACGTTCACCAATAAAGTTGTCCTTTTGCATTTCCAAGTCAGTAGGATCACCTCCGAATTCGTTTGGTAAGATCCATGGTACATTTGCAGCTGCTGCTCTTCGATCAACTTGGATAATCGATCTGGTGGTGCTGTGACTGCCATAGTAATAATGAGAGCCTCTTGACCTTTAAGAGGCTCGACAAGCGATGATGGATCATCATAATTCACTCTCTTGATTTCGACACCAGATGGTAATTTGTTCGTGCTATCTTCGCGTGTAATCGCAGTGATTTGATGCTTTCCGATCTTGAGCAATTCATCTACAATGAATTTACCGACTTGAGCACCTGCCTGTTAGAAAAATTAAGGTTTGAATTAACGAGTGTAACTATTGAGTCGAGACAAATGCAACAAAATCAGAAACTAGTGGGTAAACGTTTTTTCATCAGGTGAAAGACACATGGCAAATCGAATTTCAACTTATCCCGACAACATCGACCTTTTCGATGTAATTTTTGAAACCTTGATGTTGTTTGTCCGCATATATTTGTCCCATTACATGCAAAATTAATATAATAAAACTATCTAAAAGTGCGAAGAAATTGTCAAGTCAATCAGTGCAAAATGTGCTGCATAGAAGAAAGACTCAGTTGTTGGCAAATCGGCTAAACTCCCTGGAATTTTATGCATTGCTCAGATACGAAGTGTACACTCTCTCAACTCTCAAATAGCAGAATTACAGTAGGACAGTGAAAGAGAAAGTGAAGCTTTTATATGTCAAAAAAATATAATACGAAGAAAGAAAAATGTAATATTACCACGTGACGAAAAGAGAAAATAATCGCAAAGTCAATGGCGATTACGAAGCAGTTCTTTTCGCGGCGTACTTTTTGTGCGATGTGTACTCTGTTCAGCACAAAGCGCACTTTAGTTACATAATTTATATTATATTTAAACAAAATTACAAAGTGACTTCGGATTAGTTTTATTTTGAAATAGGAAAAGAGTTCGATGAATAAATAACACAACGATGGAAAACATCATTTTTTTAATGTATACTGTATAATTCTCGTCAGACTCTTTTGAGTTTCATTTGCTCATATTCAAATTACTTCTTGGAAAAGACTATCTAGAATCAAATCAATCATCCCCGTGATTTCTCTTCTTCTGAAAATCAAACAAAATAATGGTACGATTCAGATAATCTCGTTTTCTGTTTCTCCTGCTTGTTTTTACATAAACTTAGAATCTTGAACAAGAAAAGCGAATTCGATCACGAACTATTCGTCTGTATCTAGTGAAACTTGCTCAAAAATGATAAACAGAGAGAATTGAGTTAGTTTCCTCTTCGCATTTTTTAGAAAATTCACTAGCATTGGCGATCGTGAGGAAAAATCTTATTCGAGATGTTTCGAAACATGTTGGTCGAGCGAACGCTCTTCGGAGTTTCCTTTGCGCAGTTGACTGTAAAAATAAGTTCCACGAGTTAAAGTCTTAGATTAGAGCACAGTGATACTCATGCCAAGACAAACAAAAAACATATAGTCAGATTTGTGTAAATTCAATGGTTTAGGATTGCAAGACATGTGAGTATCGTTGTCTTCTGAATCATCACGGTTGTTTATTCAACTTCTCTTGTGTCTATGCATTGCGATACGATAGGAATTATCGTCAAAAGTTGTTGCTTTTCGTTTAGCTTCGATCGATTTTTGTAAATTCTTGAAAAGACTTTATTGACAACAAATGAGAAAAAGGTTTAAAAATTTGATAAATGACAAATATCATTCGGTGTTGCTGCTTGACTGAAAATGTAGAATTTATCAATAGCACCGACAAATTGTCCCATTCCGATCGATCCTCTTTGACAAGAAGCTGTATTCGTCGGTGACGAACCAAGAAAAACATCAGATCCAACGGGCGAACGTGTTGATAGTGATGCATTTGACATAATCAGAGTTCCATTTATATAGAAGTCGATTCCACTTGATGGATCATATCTTTGAAGAAGATGAGTCCATTGATTCAACGGAAATGAATTTGAAATCATCATTGATGTGAGCTGATTTGATGAATCAATGAAGTTCACAATCAATGAACCATTCAAAGAAAATTCCCACAAGGAAAAACAAATGAAAACCATTTGCGAAACGATAAGATATGTTCACCATCAGATTGAGTTGATGTGTGAAGAAATGTTCCACCACCAGCACCAGTAAAACTCATTGGTTTAATCCATATGGAAATTGTGAATGGAGTATTCAACATATTGAAAAAATTACCTCCTTCAATTGTCACATATGACGATGGGGATGAGAATTTTATTCCTTGATTCACTTGTCCAGTTGTTTGGATTCCACCTGAATTGATGGCATTGATTAGATTTGATCCTGAGTCAATTAAAGGTGATAAAGACTCAAATTGAAAATAACAGAAAATTCTCGCTTTTGAATACAGGGTTGGGAATAATACTATTCTAGGTGGGTAACGCTACTATTTCGAATACCGACCCTAATGAATTTCATACCAAATTATAGCCCGTGATAAATGGGGTTTCCTGGTACTAAATTGTGAGGAGTTTGTTCACCTTTTTCCGGCAAAACTTTCAAAAATGATGATAATTTACATAGGTGAAGTATGCAAAAATCGGTATGACAGATGAAACTCGGTCTAATTCATTCGACCGAAGGAAGAGGGATGCAAAAAAAATATTAAAATCTGCTTGTTTGTTAGTTTATTAACTAGTTTATTTCTTCATGATTTGAGTAATACATTCAATAACTGATATGACGACCATTAGCGTTTTTTACCGCACGTAGCCGAAATGGATACGAACATAGAAGAGTTTCAAATAATTCTATATCTTCTTCCATGTTTGTTAAAACATCTTCGATATGTATCTTGAGTGTTGCCCCAAGATAACGATCGTTGCCAGCTTCGGACAGCATTTTCTTTTCAACTTCATCTTTGATTATTGATCCAATGTGTTCCGCCACATTGAGATCCCGCGAATTTCCAAGCCAGATATCATTNGCACGTAGCCGAAATGGATACGAACATAGAAGAGTTTCAAATAGTTCTGTATCTTCTTCCATGTTTGTTAAAACATCTTCGATATGTATCTTGAGTGTTGCCCCAAGATAACGATCGTTGCCAGCTTCGGACAGCATTTTCTTTTCAACTTCATCTTTGATTATTGATCCAATGTGTTCTGCCACATTGAGATCCCGCGAATTTCCAAGCCAGATATCATTGCCCCAAAAGTTAACGTCGTTATCTTGAAACAAATGTAACTTCATCGAGATCGATAACGTTTTCTTCATTGTTTAAGAAAGGGAATACATTCTGTGTTAAAATTACACCTCGAAAATATTCACCAGTCCATGATTCACCTTTATCTTTGATCACCCAGATTAATCTTTTACAGGTAAACATAACAAAAATTCCAATGTATGCTTGATGCCTGACCATTTCACGATACCTGTCATCCTGTGCGATGTCTTCGATACTTCTTGGCCAGATTCGATCATTTTGATAATTTGGTCTAAGGACGGTCCAGACGTAACATCCATCTGATGGTGCAAGATGGAGAAAGTCTTCCTTGACCCAATCCTTTAACCAATCACACAGCCATAATCGATCTAATATATGAGTTTCTGTTTTTAGTCGTTTCGAAATGACATGGAATGGCTTTAGTCCTTCTCTGTGACGATAATCACTAATTGTTCTTGGAGTCAAGTATTCTCCGTGTTTTTCAGCAATTTCTTTTGCCACAACAGAACTACTTTTTCGTTGTTTACCACTTGCACTAAGAAGAGTATCTTGACTAGCGTGAGATAACTTGAGCTTAGAACCAGTATTTGAATAATCAGCAAAACATTGATCATATGATTTTCCCTACCATTCTGTGACAAATCGAGTAGTACGATTAACTTTTTCTGCTACCCATTGTCGATTGATAAATGTCGCACCAGCGTCACGATCTTCACGAAAAGCAATGCACCTGATTCTGTCAATCATTCTTTGCTGTTCGTTATCATAATTACCAGCCATTTTCAAGTAATGAAACTTCGTTGGTTCGAAAGAGGAGAGATTCTTTTACGAAACGAATCAAACTAAAAATAGTGTTACCTACCACTCTGCGAATCGCCAGAATTTCTCTCTTTCGATGTTTCCTCACAGAAAGAAAAAATTCTTTGAATAGCTGCTATCAGGTGGATCGAACAACAGAACGCGAAGGAAAAGACCAATTTCTCTATCAAATATACGTCTTATAATTGCTCGTACAGAGATTTTGATTTTTATACAGAAAATGTCTATTTTTCTTTGCTGTACCGTTCTTCCGAAATAAATAGTAACGTATGTGTTGTACGAAATTTCGAAACGTTTCAAAGTTTTGCTGGAAAAGGGTAAACAAAAACCCCTCACAATTTAGTACCAGGAAACCCCTTTTACCACGGGCTATAATTTGGTATGAAATTCATTAGGGTTGGTATTCGAAATAGTAGCGTTACCCACCTGGAATAATATTATTTCCAACCCTGTAGTTCTTTTAAAACTTTATCGTTTTGATTTACCTGTTTTCAATATTAAACTCTTTGAAAAATGATTTAATTCTAATTAATAGATAATATTTATAATCCAAAAAAAATTGAAAACAATGAGAAATAAATCTAAACTAACGATATGATAATGTAATTCATTCTTTTCATGCATCATGCACTTATCTCGAATATTCAATTCTCTTCTACTAATTTTATAATAATTCAAAGAAAAAATCTTGAGGATTCATAGAAAATAAAGATAATATTTAGTTATATGTGACTTATTCTTGAACTACTTCTAATTATAAGTTCAATAATGAAAGAAGAAATTTAATGAAAGATTTGATTTATTAATATTTGTATTTCAGGCTCAAATAAAGAAAAAGTTATTGAACTGTTGTTATTTGATGATATTCATATTCATTTAACACTAATACAGAGGTTATCCATTGCATAATGCGTACCATCATCCGAGACATTTGGATTTCGTGTTCCACCTGATGTTGAAAATACAACTGTGTCTAAATTAGAATATCCAATAAATGTTATATTAGATAACAAAAAGACTTGAATTATATAAGTATTATTTGCAATGATCACATTTGAACGATATCCAACGACATTTAATTGTAAATTATCTTTCCATGCTGAAGCCATTGCAACAGAATGTAAAGTAAAAAGGGTACCATCAAGGTTTGTCATTCTCATTGGATTACCATAAGCGTTATGTGATGTACAATTTGGACTGACAGTGCCTGTCTGAAATCCACTTATATTATAAGAGTTGATGAAAACATATGCATTATTCCAATTAATACTCTTATACCCATTTGGTACAGCTGTTAGAGATGGTAACTCATCAAATGTTATAAGTATACTATCATTCCCACAACCTATATTTTTAAGCAACGAAATATATAGAAATTATTTTTGCTAAGTCTTAGATGATCATATATTCTCTTTAAAATGTGAATGCTAGTAAAGAACGCGCGCCAATGCTGAATTCACACTTCACTCTTCCCCGCCCTCATCAAGATGATCAAGGCGTAGTCTTTCCACAGTGGTAGATTTAGGGGGAGGTTGGTGATGGGGGCCGGTGGCCGCTCCTTCCGAAATTTTTTTAAAGTTTTTCAGCAAAAATAAACGAAAAATGGAATTTAAACTATCTCGCTCAACCCCAACATTTTTTTAGGCAAAACTGACGTAAGATCGCTAAGTTCTTGATTCGAGTTTTTCCAAGCCGAATCCGCCTATTAACTGGAACCAAGTAGAACTGAACGAGTTCTATCGATTGGTAAAAATATATTTTCGAAAATACTCCTGCTTACCCCACAAAAAAACTAAAAAACACAGAAAATCGATAAAAACTCGTCCGAATTCATCTATGGACTGAAACCAAAGTTGGTTTTGGTGAAACCAGATGCAGCTCGACGAGCTCAATCGATTTCGCATCTAATTTTTCAATTTTGAGCTGATTAATACGCAGAAATGTGCATATTATCAATCAATCTATGAAATCTGCATTTTCACAACAATTTAATTCCTTACTTTTTTCAACGAATAGGGTATTTCTATTATGTAAGATATCATGAATGACAAGTAAGATTTTTCTCAGGGCTATTTTTTGAAAAGGTGAAAATTACTGTATATGGTGTTAAGGATATGATTTTACGATTTTCCTCCGTAGGATAACTTCGGGCAGGATTCGACTATTTCTTGAGCCGATTTGTTTCAGCGTAGGTGTCAATCAAACCAAAACTGGTTCCAAGTACAACTTGATCAGCTCTATCGGTTCCAAAAATAAAATTTCCGAAAAAAGTTCTTTCTTCATCCTCAAAAACTCAAAAGCCTTAAAAAAGTCCAAAATTATTGGAAAATCCGGGCGGATTCATTTTACAATCCACTATCACGATTTCAACACTGGTTCCAGATCATACTCAACAAGCTCTATCGGTTCCAATCATAAAAAATTTTCACCCACCCCTCGATTTTTTTGTTCTTGATACCTGTCTCCCATTTTTCTTCTTCGTTCTGACGACGATTGCTAGAGCTGAAACAGCGATTGCCGCAATAAAAATAATTGCAACTATAGAATATATCAACCATTTTCGTTTTGATGTTCGAACTTCTACAAATCTGTAATAAAGCACAATTTAGAATTTTATCAATTGTTTTATGAATACGCATACGGTACTGTTTCTTGTGAAGTAATTCTTTTTTCAGATTTATCATTGTCAGTTGAATGTAACTAAAATTATTTAATCAAAATTATTTGGATATCTTTCATTTTATAAATCTTACTTCACTGTTTATTGTTAAAGTTTGGTCCATATTTAACACTATAAACCTCACTTTCTTCTTTCTTTCTCGTTAAATGATTATATTAATGTTGAAACAAATTCAACATCAATGGTTGATTTTGTTTTTAATATTAGAAAATCGTGGCAGATGTGATTTATTATTTATTGTAAATAGCAAACATTCTGCAACAAGGAAATGAAACCAAATTGTTTTAAATCAAAACTAAATATCATGAAGCATATGTTGTTGTAATGTTTTTAATGAATGCAAACCTATTATAATTTTAATTTGATAAAGAAACTTTTCTGTTGATCGAGTGAATAAATATAAATTCAACAAACTTAATAAGAATACTATTTTAGATAATTCGAAGTAAACTTATCATGAAATTATCTGTAGTGTCAAACTTGAAAGTTGAATTCAAGTCTTCAGGTATTCCGTTTTTTCGTACGAACGCTCAGAAAGCCTTCGGCCCTCTTCTCTTCTGGTATCTTATTCGTCAGTTACATAGCGTGCTGCTAGTGAGAGCGTGGTACACTTTTTCCGCAACACATAGATTGCATCGTCTCTCTGGGTCAACGGAAGTGTCGATCGACGCTTGGTAACGATAGCTATTACAAACACTAAATAAATAGCAAACAAACTCTCTTTTTTCTGCATATGCATGGAAGCAAACAGCAGAACCCGTCGCATCTTCACATCTGACATCAACTTTTCTATGACAATCATTCTTTTGCTCAATTTTAGAGAAACCCAGCTGGCCGTGTAAAACGTCCCAGGCAAGTTAGTCCGAATATTCTCATATTTCTTTTCACCCAAAAAACCTAGCGAACTCATCCCTACCAGTACCATCATACCACACCACCCACACCTCACCCTCAAACAAAACCGTGCCAATGCTTGTTCTTATCCGAATTCGATCCCCAAATTTTGATAGCAGGCATATCAGCCAGTCACGATTTCAGAATATTTATTATATGTAGGTGAACACTTCACAGAGGTCTGTTTCAAGCAAAAATATCCAATTGAAGCTGCTGAGTGTTCACTATATAGGTATTTCAAATTGTTTTTTTTTGTCTAATTCCATTTCGAAAACTATACAATTCGTCCATTTCTGGCTTGTTCATGTACTTGTTGTAAACATAACTGATACTAAAATTTATTTTCGAATGGAAGAACTGTGGCTGCTTTTAAAAATAATCTGAGAAAACAAGACCCTCAAGAAGCACTATGCACGAACATGCAATAATATATTTTGGCGCGGTCTAGACCTCACTACCTGTTGAAGAAAACGGTCTCTTTATTGCTATTTACTATCTCGTATTATTTTCAATACACTCACTTCAGTTCTGTTCGTATACAGTCTCCGTGTGTTCCTGCATTTCGTTAATTGACTGAGTGTGTGATTCTCATATTCTCTCCTATTATACTCTTTCTTCCAATAAATTCTCTATTTTCGATATTAGCTATGCGCATTCTCTTCTTGGTCAGTTCAGAATCCTTACTGAGACAGTGTTCATCCGCAATGGTCTAACACCGAGAAAAAATTAATTATAGCGATCAGCGAGTCAAAGTGGGGTCATCAACTTAGAAATCACTTATGCGGAATGGGGATATCCGACTTTCTGTAGGAAAATTCTTTTTTTTGCCAAAATGATTTTGTGATCTCNCTAATTGTTCTTGGAGTCAAGTATTCTCCGTGTTTTTCAGCAATTTCTTTTGCCACAACAGAACAACTTTTCCGTTGTTTACCACTTGCACTAAGAAGAGTATCTTGACTAGCGTGAGATAACTTGAGCTTAGGACCAGTATTTGAATAATCAGCAAAACATTGATCATATGATTTTCCCTACCATTCTGTGACAAATCGAGTAATACGATGAACTTTTTCTGCTACCCATTGTCGATTGATAAATGTCGCACCAGCGTCACGATCTTCACGAAAAGCAATGCACCTGATTCTATCAATCATTCTTTGCTGTTCATTATCATAATTACCAGCCATTTTCAAGTAATGAAACTTCGTTGGTTCGAAAGAGGAGAGATTCTTTTACGAAACGAATCGAACTAAAAATAGTGTTACCTACCACTCTGCGAACGGCCAGAATTTCTCTCTTTCGATGTTTCCTCACAGAAAGAAAAAATTTTCTGAATAGTCGCTATCAGGCGGATCGAACAACAGAGCGCGAAGGAAAAGGCCAATTTCTTTATTAAATATACGTTTTATAATTGCTCGTACAGAGATTTTTATTTTTACACGGAAAATGTATATTTTTCTTTGCTCTACCGTTCTTCGGAAATAAATAGTAACGTATGTGTTGTACGAAATTTCGAAACGTTTGAAAGTTTTGCTGGAAAAGGGTGAACAAACCCCTCACAATTTAGTACCAGGAAACTCCATTTCTCACGGGCTTTAATTTGGTATGAAATTCATTAGGGTTGGTATTCGAAATAGTAGTGTTACCCACCTGGAATAATATTATTTCCAACCCTGTAGTCCTTTTTAAACTTTATCGTTTTGATTTACCTGTTTTCAATATTAAACTCTTTGAAAAATGATTTAATTCTAATTAATAGATAATATTTATAATCCTAAAAAAATTGAAAACAATGAGAAATAAATCTAAACTAACGATATGATAATGTAATTCATTCTTTTCATGCACCATGCACTTATCTCGAATATTCAATTCTCTTCTACTAATTTTATAATAATCCAAAGAAAAAATCTTGAGGATTCATAGAAAATAAAGATTATATTTAGTTATATGTGACTTATTCTTGAACTACTTCTAATTATAAGTTTAATAATGAAAGAAGAAATTTAATGAAAGATTTGATTTATTAATATTTGTACTTCAGGCTCAAATAAAGAAAACGTTATTGAACTGTTGTTATTTGATGATATTCATATTCATTTAACACTAATACAGAGGTTATCCATTGCATAATGCGTACCATCATCCGAGACATTTGGATTTCGTGTTCCACCTGATGTTGAAAATACAACTGTGTCTAAATTAGAATATCCAATAAATGTTATATTAGATAACAAAAAGACTTGAATTATATAAGTATNATATATCCACCGTTTTCGTTTTGATGTTCGAACTTCTACAAATCTGTAATAAAGCACAATTTCGAATTTTATCAATTGTTTTATGAATACGCATACGGTACTGTTTCTTGTGAAGTAATTCTTTTTTCAGATTTATCATTGTCAGTTGAATGTAACTAAAATTATTTAATCAAAATTATTTTCGTATCTTTCATTTTATAAATCTTACTTCATTATTTATTGTTAAAGTTTGGTCCATATTTAACACTATAAACCTCACTTTCTTCTTTCTTTCTCGTTAAATGATTATATTAATGTTGAAACAAATTCAACATCAACGGTTGATTTTGTTTTTAATATCAGAAAATCGTGGCAGATGTGATTTATTATTTATTGTGAATAGCAAACATTCTGCAACAAGGAAATGAAACCAAATTGTTTTAAATCAAAATTAAATATCATGAAGCATATGTTGTTGTAATGTTTTTAATGAATGCAAATCTATTATAATTTTAATTTGATAAAGAAACTTTTCTGTTGATCGAGTGAATAAATATAAATCCAACAAACTTAATAAGAATATTATTTTAAATAACTCTAAGGAAACTTATCATGAAATTATCAGTAGTGTCAAACTTGAAAGTTGAATTCAAGTATTCAGGTATTCCATTTTTTCGTACGAACGCTCAGAAGGCCTTCGGCCCTCTTCTCTTCTGGTATCTTATTCGTCAGTTGCATAGCCTGCTGCCAGTGAGAGCGTGGTACACTTTTTCCGCAACACATAGACTGCAACGTCTCTCTGGGTCAACGGAAGTGTCGATCGACGCTTGGTAACGATAGCTATTACAGGCACTAAATAAATAGCAAACAAACTCACTTTTTTCTGCATATGCATGGAAGCAAACAGCAGAACCCGTCGCATCTTCACATCTGACATCAGCTTTTCTGTGACAATCATTCTTTTGCTCAATTTTAGAGAAGCCCATCTGGCCGTGTAAAACGTCCCAGGCAAGTTAGTCCGAATATTCTCATATTTCTTTTCACCCAAAAAAACTAGCGAACTCATCCCTATCAGTACCATCGTACCACACCACCCACACCCTCACCCACCCTCGCCCTCGCTTTGTATGCGTTAAATTAGCTTTCACAGTTGATTTCAAGGTCAAAAGAAGATTATTCGAGGCCACTCCACTCGGCAAAACATCTATTGATTCATTTAGCATTACTAGAGAGACGTTTTGTTGATTATTCTCTCTTAAAATTGAACCACTGGCAGCAAAATCAATTGAAGTAAGACTGATGCTTTCCTGTATATCTTGTGCAGTCGATGAATTAGAATTATTAACAATTGCATGCGTCGATATGGCTTTTGGATGAAAGACCAGACATGGACAAGTCAAGTCAAAATATGACTTGACTTAAGTTGGACACTTGATTGTTATTCAAACTCGCAAGCGAAGAAACCGTGCTCGATCTTTAATAAACAAACGATATCGATAAATGGATTATAACAATGGGACCCATTGTAATATACAAAGTCACAGCGGTCAATAAATGGCTAAAAGATAGTGATGAAAGTTGTTTTGAACAATTAAATTATTCTCTAGATATATGAATTATTGAAAAATTGTAGAAGAGAGTTGATAAACAGAAATTTTTCTCATCAAATGGACGCTTTTTTTTCGTTGTATAAAAAGCTTCAGCGTTGTATTGCCATGGACTACGCTAGGACGCTATCCACTATGGATAAATCTTTTCATTACCTAATAGTCATTAATTTCTTCTAATATGAACAGCGTCCCGGCCTCCTGTTGTCATGAGAATGCTAGGGTGCCAGGACGCTATTCTTCATAAAGAGATAAATCTATTCCATAAATTACAAAGTACGTTGTTGCTCAACAATTGTCTGCTCAACTTCAACAAGAAACGCCTTTCATGGAATAGGAAAAGAATGTTGTATATATCTGTGTAGTATTGATTATAAGTGTATCAGACATTATTAGATCTAGATAAGTTTATCATTCAGATGTGTATTTATTTCTATCTAGAAATAAATGTGGACAAGTCAATGTTGAAGACGTGGATAGTCGAAATGTTAGATTTTCAATTAATTCTCCCAGCGACAAAATAAAGTTAATTACTGCATTTCATTTTTATACCACCTATTACACTATTTCGAAAAAATAAAATATATCATAAGATGCAGCGTGAAAAACACTACATTTTACATAATATTTCTTACCTTACATTTACGTTTTTCGTATTCAAAATCAAGCAAAGTTTGAGGCACTAACTTTAAACTCTTAAAAAAACTCATTTTTTTGATACATGACGAATTCTTTTTTTTCATGTTCCACTTTTTTGTAGCCTGAAATATTTTATTAAAAGTAAAACAAAATAGATCGAAAGATGCAGCGTGAAAAGCTCTACAATTTAGAATGATCAGTTATAAAAGGATGAAATCGGAAAAAACAAATTCCTCTTGGACCAAAAAGATTTGCCACCTCGTGTTGTCGAAATTCGATCACTCGAAATTTTATTCATTTTGAAAACAAAAAGTACAATTATAAAATAAGCAGTATTATGTAAATTGTAGAGCTTTTCATGCTGCATCTTGTTATATATTGTATTTCTTAATACAGGGTAACAGATGCTGTAAAAATGAAATACAACGCTTAAATTTGTTTTGGTCGCAGAAGAGGTTTTTTACATTGTTACATTCCAGTCTTTTTATAAATAAAACTGAAACAGTTTTCAGACCTAGCCATAAATAGTTTTGCAGAGAATTTTAAGCACTATCTTTTCATACCAAAAAGGTCTTTAATCATAGCGATCATGAAGTAGAGATCTTCCAAATATTGAGAGACCCCTTTTTTCTGGTTCGTCGAATAATACTTCTGAATTTTGTTTATTTTGAAAATAAAAATTACAACTACAAAACAAGCTGATATTTGTACAATGTAGTGTTTTTCACGCTGCATCTCGTGATATACTTTATTTTTTCAAAATAGTTTAATAGATGATGCAAAAATTAAATGCAGTATTTAACTTTATTTCGGCGCTGGGAGATTGATACATTATTTCAAAACTTCTGCTATTGAACCAAATAGATGATATGTAAAATTGTTTTATGTTGAATTGTATACTTTGAAAACATTACATATCCTTATTTACAACTGTGTATTACATATTACATGTAAAATTAGCACTAGAATGACAAAAGATGGTATCCAATGCTATTGAACGTCTCAGTGGTACTTATTAGCATTTCTTCATAAAATGATTGATTTCTTTAGCATTAATAACCGTTTCCAATAAGCGCTAATAAGTGAATATCTAGCTTACATATTCTTCATCAAAATTGGCAACAATAATCATTACTTTTGTTCGTGTACCAAAAATTAAAAGATTTAAGGTATTTCCTTAACTTTGAAAATAGATATTTTATCGTCTTTCTGTATATAACCTGATATACAAATTAAAATCTATGCATTTTTATAAATTTGAATTTAGAAAATGAAAAATACAGTCAAGGAATGACTTCGTAAAATTAATTGAAGATTTAAGATTACACTTACCAGTTTATCATCACTATATTCGACGCTTGCACGGCCATATAGGAGATAAAATTAAAAACGAAAATAACTCAACTAGCATATAGTCAACTATGAAAAAGAATGAAGAGTGATTACTTTTTTCTCAGGACTTATATAATAGCTGTTTCTACTGAATTTTGGTCGGCCTTCACGTTCCATCTTTGAGAACGAATAGTTTCGTCTCATATTGAATAACGGCACGTTGCAAGGACATAGTTTCGAAGCACCCTCTTTAAAAATTCTTTTCTCATTCTCATGCATCCTTACATGTAGGTAAAATGAATAATTCATATATGCGTCGGTCTAAAATACCAATTTTCAAACATTTTATCATGTAACTCAGTGGGAAGAATGCTTTCCCACCTACATTCCTTCCCAGAAAAGGCCAAAGTTCATTTTCTTTCAACGACTATATAAACCAGCACCATTTTCATTACAATATTCATTTTTCATCTGCTCCAAAAGTAAGTACTATACTTCTTTTTCTAAACTACACATTAACACTATTTCAAATCATCTGTAGGCCCCAAACAGCAAATTCGGATAGGAATCAATTATGTTAAAGTATACAAAAATACAACCTAAAGAAATTTCACATCCATCACGAATCAATCAAGTATCCTCAATTCATTGAAACTGATTTTCATCCGAAAAGTCTCCAAATTCTATACACATCGGTCTTCACTTCCAGCCAATATCAACGAAAATTGAGAATCAAATTTATAACCACCAATTCATAATTCAAGATGGAAAATTCTTACAAATATCTACCTTCATATCTTATGATTCAAATCGGACAAACTATCATGGAAGCAGCAAATCTAAGGTAAGGCGACAACAAAAAAAGATTTCTTTTTAGACAGAACAAAGACAGTTCAGATAGATTCACTCAGTACCTAGCACATAGAAAACCATAATGGCCAAAAATTCATTTAAAGTGCCACAGGAACAAGTAGATTATTCTTTTAAATCGTTGATTTCTATTACACCAGTGTAACATACAATATAAAACCTCTTCTCAAGACAATGAAATAGCATCATCCCATATTAACAGTTCAACTAAGGTAGAGGACAAAAACTTCCTAATGCAAAGTTACATAATAAAGCTATTTGACCACAGATATTTCCTACTACACAACGAGGAGATCTCCTATCATTTAATTTCACTAGTAAACAAGCTTTTTGCCATTCCAAAAAAAATATAATCATAATTCTATCGAACGCAACTTCATCAGCTAGTCCCTACGGATATATCAGAACTGATCCAGCGAGTATTCATCCTAAGATAAATTACGTTCTTCTAATTCACCTTGAGCTTTTTATAAAAGAAGAATTATATTTTCCATGAATTTCATTTAAATCTAATGGTTTTCAATTGCAAACAGAATTTTGTTTATTTTGAATTGAATCATACGAAATCGTAAGCTATCTGATGAGTCTTTGTGAGCGAAAGACGAAACGCGTCATAGCTGCTCATCTCACCCTCCAGAAATTCTCATACACTACAGTAATCATTCCAATACATTTGTCTTTCCGGGTAGCAGCATAACGATATTAGTAGTATAAAAGGTCTGATAGTATGATGGTTTAGGTGGCATAACTGGTCTAGTAATACGATGGCACAGGTAGCATAAGCGATATAGTGGTATAGTTGTATTAGTGATATAGTGATATTAGCGGCGTTAGCAGTGTTAAAGAACTTCATGGTTTATAAATATGAATGTCTATATACGATGAATACCGCTAATACTACCGTATTACTACACCGCTTATACCGCTATACCACTGCAATGATTATATCCTTTGATAGTAATTTTTTACGAATTCATTTACTTTTAAAGGAATTGATTTTGCTGCAAATTCATATTCCCCATCATATACTATTTACTAAAGATTTGATTGAATTTAAAATTGATTTTTGCAGAAACGTTTCTTTTAAATCAATTAAAGTCTTTTTATTCTTCGTTCAAATGTTTATTTTAATTTATTTTATCAAATCGAATTATTCGAGCATTTCCAAAATCTGAAACATAAATGTTTCCTTCTAAATCAAATGATAAACCAACAGGACTATTCAATTGATTTGATTCATTTCCTCTTCTATTTCCACCAACAACAATCGAACCTTCTTCATATCCTTCATACCATCGCATTATTCGATCATTAACACAATCTGCTATATAGATTTGATTCAACTCATCAACAAATAATCCATGAGGACCATTCAATTGATTGAGATTATTTCCTCTTCCATTTCCACCAGCTACAAGAATTCCTTCTCGAGCATCTTTCATCCATTTCATTACACGATTATTCTCCGAATCTGAAATATAAATCGAATGATCTTTAGCAGTAAAGATGAATCGAGGAGAGTCGAGTTGATTTAATTTATTTCCTCGTCCATTTCCACCAGCAACTAATATTCCTTGTTGATTTCCGTTAATTTTATCTAAATTCCATTTTCTTACTTCATTTTTCTCTTGATCAGAAACATAAAGAAATCTTTGTTGATCCATTGTTAAACCCGAACAATCAATATTTTCAATAAGAATCTCTTGTTTTTTATTTGTTGACCATCTTATCACTCGTCTATTCCCTTGATCAGCAATGATGATGGAATGATTGTGTTGATCAACAATCATATCTGATGGATAATACAATTGATCCAATCTATTTCCTTGTCCATTTCCACCAGCAATGATTTTTCCTTGTATTTCATTCGATTTCCATTCAATAATACGATGATTCCAAGAAGCAACAATGAAAATGTTTTTATTTTGATCAACAAAGATTCCATAAGGACTCGAGAGTTGATTTAATTGATTTCCATATCCATTTCCACCAGCAACAGTTGTTCCAAATTGTTGAAATTTTGTTTCTAAAGAAAGAAAATATGTTTCAGTATGAAATTAAACACAGTTTTAAAGAAAATCCTTTAAAAATTCTTCGTGTTTTCCCCAAATGAAGCAATGAAGATTAAAATGTGTTTTTCATGAATTTTTTTCGACTAATTGAAGCAAAGAAAAGATATAAATTTCTTTTTCTTTCTCAAAATTGTTGTTTTTTTTTTTTGTAAATGTTAATTTAATAAAAAAAATTTATCGAAATCGAAAAAGTTTTCATTTATATTTTATAATGAAAAAAAAGAAAATTCTTTTTTCATTGAAGATTTCATAATTATTCTCTCTTGACTGTAGTGAAGGTCATATGAAATCAAATAGTTTATGTCAGAGTCAAAGATCAAACACATCTTGTCACAAATTTGATTGGTATCTATAGCTTGTTGAAAAGCGCATATCAGGATTATGCATAGGTCTTCCAATCGCGCAATTTTGCGGCATTCAAGGACTTTTATGTTGGTCATTTTTCGGGTATCTACAGGTCCTCAACTTCTGTACTATGAAATTTTCCATGAATTGTCATGAGATGTATTTGAAGAATACATACGAATCATTCATTTGCATTTTGTTTCGTTCTCGAAAGATATTAGACAAAGTCATATTATCATTGAGATATTAAATGAATTCTTTGTTACACAGTCGAGAGTCAAGTGAGTCGCAATGACGAATGTTACTTATGGAATTATTCATATTATTCGCTGTCGGTTACATATGCTCTTCTATTAGATTTAACCAATCACGTAAGTTCTATTTTAATTTCTTCTTATCACAAAGCATTCAGTTTCACTAAAGTATCTCTTGATGAAAAAGTATTTCTAAGAACTTTACTTGTAGGTTGAATGGTAGTGGTGGTCGCGGTGGAAGTTGTAGTTGTAATTGTAATTGTGCTCGTTGTTGTAGTATTCATCGCTATTTGTTAATAGAAAAAAGAAAATAGATATAAAAGAACTGTCTCAACAGATTGTAAAACGTCAACAGTATTTAATCAACAAATAATTATATTTAAATTTACTTTCTGTAGTTGGACAAATTTTTTCATCCATCATTGATATTGGATAACAAACAGGATTTGAATTACAGCTTGGATGACGAACACAAATATGATTATCTTTCGTGCAAACATTATTTGAAGATTCACATAAATCCAATTGAGAACAAATAGGCCGAAGAGAAGCACATATTCCAAAATTTTCAGTATTTACCATTTTAAAACAACCACATGCACTATTTTTTGAACATCGATCATATTGAGACATATTATAACATATTTGACAATTCACTTGAAAGATAATACAACTAAATTCAATAGAAAATAAAAATATTACTATTCAAATGAATATATTGTAATGAAAATACCTGAATATAATCAATAAATAGCAAGAAATAGTTTTTGTGATCATAGTTTATGTTTTAATGAAATATAAAATCAAGTGATTTTTTTCTATCAATATATATATATATATATATATATATATATGCATTTATTTTCAATTGTAAAATCATTGAACTAATACTTTGAGAAATAAATCTCCAATCATATTTTATTATTTTATCAAAAAACCTAATCTTTAGAAAAATGAAAATCTTATGACAATAAATCTTCTAAAGATAAAATACTGAAAAGTAATCTAAAAACAAATATTTCATAGCAAAAAATCGTCAAAAGATGACGAATAAAGTATTAAAAAAATTTGCAATCATCATCAGACAACAACAAAAATTGATCGGTGTGAAGCTAGCACCATTTAGCCAGTAGTGTCAAACTTGAAAGTTGAATTCAAGTATTTCAAATATTCAGGTATTCGATTTTTTCGTACAAACGCTTAGAAGGCCTTCGGCCCTCTTCTCTTCTAGTCTCTGCTAGTGAGAGCGTGGTACACTTTTTCCGCAACACATAGATTGCAACGTCTCTCTGGGTCAACGGAAGTGTCGATTGACGCTTGGTAACGATAGCTATTACAGGCACTAAATAAATAGCACACAAACTCTCTTTTTTCTGCATATGCATGGAAGCAAACAGCAGAACCCGTCGCATCTTCACATCTGACATCAGCTTTTCTGTGACAATCATTCTTTTGCTCAATTTTAGAGAAAGCCAGCTGGCCGTGTAAAACGTCCCAGGCAAGTTAGTTCGAATATTCTCATATTTCTTTTCACCCAAAAAACTAGCGAACTCATCCCTACCAGTACCATCATACCACACCACCCACACCCTCACCCTCACTTGGCCGTTGAATAGTTGAATTCAAGTTTCTAGTTATACATATATGAAAATTCATGATATCTCCGACTCGAGACCATAGTGTTACCTGCTAGAATGATATTATTTACCACCCTGTACACTTCGTGGCCACCTCTTGCTCAATTCAGCATTGTGTGATACTTCGGACATCGCTGAAAGCACATTTTCACTAGACATGAGTGGAACTAGTCCCTGTTGAATCAGAATTATCTTTTACTTTTACGAGGACGAAAACAAAACTGTGTCAATGTTTGTTCTTATCCGAATTCGATCCCCAAATTTTGATAGCAGGCATATCAGCCAGTACGATTCCAGAATATTCATTATACGTAGATGGACACTTCACAGAGGTCTGTTTCAAGCAAAAATATCCAATTAAAGCTGCTGAGTGTTCACTATATACGTAGGTATTTCAAATTGTTTTTTTTTGTCTAATTTCATTTCGAAAACTATGCAATTCGCCTATTTCTGGTTTGTTCATGTACTCGTTGTAAACATAACTGATGCTGAAATTTATTTTCGAACGGAAGAATCGTGGGCGCTTTTAACAATAATCCGAGAAAATAAGACCCTCAAGAAGCACTATGCACGAACATGCAATAAAATATTTTGGCGCGGTCTAGCTCTCACTACCTGTTGAAGAAAATGGTCTCTTTATTGCTATTTACTATCTCGTATTATTTTCAATACATTCACTTCAGTTCTGTTCGTATAGTCTCCGTGCTGTTCCTGCATTTCGTTAATTGACTGAGTGTGTGATTCTCATATTCTCTCCTATTATACTCTTTCTTCCAATAAGTTCTCTATTTTCGATATTAGCTATGCGCATTCTCTTCTTGGTCAGTTCAGAATCCTTACTGAGACAGTGTTCATCCGTAATGGTCTAACACCGGGGAAACATTAATTATAGCGATCAGCGATTCAAAGTAGGGTCATCAACTCAGAAATCACTTATGCTGAATGGGGATATCCGGCTTTCTGTAGGAAAATTCTTTTTTTTTTGCCAAAATGATTTTGTGATCTCTTCAGATTATAGAGAACATTGAGGTGTGTGTAAAAACCTATTTTTTCCGGTGCTTTAGCAATTACTGAAGTCACTTTAAGACGTGAAAATTTATGTACTTAAATTACTCTTGTTTTTTTTTTACATTGTCAGCTCGACATTTTTGTTAATCGACCTCTATATGCATATTTTACCAAAACCTAAAATCAGTGATTACGTTTTATTAAATATTATTTTTTAACGAAAAACTCGAAAACAAACACCAGGTCGAATGAAACTGTGTTCGAACACTTTTTATTTAACATGATTTCTACGGTTAATTATCAGATAATGAAAGTTTAAGGTTTTGAAAAAAGGCTATGAACGAATCGCAAACTGTTTTCTCTATCAGTGTGAAGCTAGCACGAAGGAACTAGCACGAAGAAACTGTGTGTAAGCTAAAAACTTTTTTCCAGAGTTTGTCCGGCTCATAAAACCTAGTCCATTCGGTTCAGAATTTAATTCTGCATCGAATGGTGGTATTTTTATTCACCGGACAAACTTTGAAAAAAAGTTTAGACACATCTTTGTTTGCCTCATATAGGTCTATTTATGTTTCCGATAATTCTTTTTCAAAGTTTGTCCGGTGANATTTGAATTAGTTGAATTTATCAGTGTTACAACTGTATCTTCTATATCGTCCATGTTTGACTCGTCGCCTATTTTATAATGTTTACCAGTGATTAAATTTCGTCTAACTCGCTCTCTTTCAGCTTTCAGTTGTTCTTGCCATTTAGTATTGAGTCGAACGAGATCAGATGTTGAAGGAACAAATGATGTCATCTGTTGATAATTATCAGCAAATGGTGCATTTATCAAAATTTGATTTGGTGCTACAAGAAAAGATAGCGTTGATTCTGAAGATGAATGATTAAGCACTGTGTGTATAAGAGAATCGTCCCATCTGTTCTATAGCTTCTATAGTTTCATCTATATACACATTTTCTGTTGATTTCTTCATGCTGTTCATTGCAACTGTAGTAGAATTGTTTAAATTACCGAGCAATTCAAGTAAATCTTCGCTATCACTTGTATCATCGTATTCATCGTATAAACTTTGATTTTTTCGAAAGAGTTCCGGATTGATTGTGTCATTCTCCACTTGAGCTTCTGTGATCACTTTCACTAAGTGTTCATCTCTATCTTTCTTACACTCATGTAAAAGTTGAATATTATCAATGATATTCTGCGAGTGCGCAGATATATGATGCTGACGAGAGCTAAGTGCGTCTTCCCATTTCTGGCTGACATCGCAAAGATCAGATACAGTTCGGCAAGGCACAAAAAGTGTAAGAATAGCTCGACAATATCGTTCTTGGGTGTCTTCACGATCTCGCCGAGGTATTTGAGGACCATAGAGGATTGGTACACGATATTCGGTTTTGTTTCATCATTAGGTAGGTTGTTGCTTGAGGATGTTGTTTTTGAAAAGAAAATCGTTGATTAGGTGGTCGACCTCTGCGATTACCCTGCTCTTCTCTTCCTATAGAGCTATCAACTATATATTTTAAATCAGACGCGTTGATCTTTTTTTATAAAATGCGCTAACAAAATCGTATAAACACACATTATCGAGAATTCCTGAGCGATACTGATAATCAATCCTTCCGTTAACTAGCACGAAATTGTTTCCATTTTCATTTTCGACAGATTGAATTTGAAATTTTCTTCATTATTACTTATATCGTTTGCATTCTCATCATTGTACACATTGTCATTATAGTCCTCATCATTATCATTCATTACATCAATCTGTGAAAAAAGAAAATATATTTTTTGTTGATTTGATTTTTATGATTGCATATCTTCACGTTTCTGCTAATAAGGGAAGAATCATACTGGAAAAATTCCATTCAGTTCCTGTGACTTATTTACGTGATATATTTGATGTGACAACAATATTTTTTTAATCCGAGCTGGATATCATGTTAGATATCTCGTTATGTCTTCCTATGTGATGAATGTATTCTTTTCCTTCCTATAACCCTCATTGATTGTTTATATAACAACTGTTTCTTCTCTTCCTCCTCTCTCTCTCTCTTCGTGTGTGAAGATAGAAGAAGAATTCTCATATGAAAAAATGTAACTGTAGGAGAGATGAATTGCAACAAATCATCGTACTACCATATGAATTTGTTTCTAGATTTCGTGCGACACGTAAATCATTCAATTCTGTCTGCAAGTATCGTTCAGTTTGAATTAAATAAAGTCCTTGGAATTTGTGTGTTGTACAATGATCGTCCAATTCATAAGATACGAAGCAACTTGCACTCCAGATAATTCTTGTTGAGACACAAGTGTATTGTAGGAAAGTAAAACGAATTTACGTGATCTTCTAATAGCATTGTTGCCTGTCCAAATAAATTTAACGTCCATGTTAGAACGACATGCTGATATGATGTATTCATTGAAATTATTAATCATTGGATGCGATCGTCGCATACGTATATCACCAGTTTCAGGATCAATTATCGACTTTGGCACTAATTTGCGTGGCAAACGCAGTCGACAAATCCTTTTCCGTTATAGATAAGATCACAATATTTGTAACGTGTATCAGTATGAATATGAGTGTTCTGCGCTTCAACTAGTAGTACTACATCAGCAGGAAATCTCGATTTAAAATTAGGAGACGATGGATTTAGAGTAGGTAAGCAGGCTGGAAATATTTTTAATTGAGTGCTTCCAACATTCATCTCTAGAATAAGAATGCATATTCATTGTTTTATCAAAAAATGATTAAATAATCGTATCCAATATTGATCGATCAGACGTTGAGATTTGTAATAGTTAGTGGTGGGAAGGAGATGCATATGGTATTAACAACGACCGATGCGAAGTTGATGGAGATCCACCGAGCGTTCCTGGTGATGCATAATGAATTGAAACGGAATCAGTGTGAAGCTAGCACGAAGGAGCTAGCACGAAGAAACTGTGTGTAAGCTAAAAACTTTTTTCCAGAGTTTGTCCGGCTCATAAAACCTAGTCCATTCGGTTCAGAATTTAATTCTGCATCGAATGGTGGTATTTTTATTCACCGGACAAACTTTGAAAAAAAGTTTAGACACATCTTTGTTTGCCTCATATAGGTCTATTTATGTTTCCGATAATTCTTTTTCAAAGTTTGTCCGGTGAATAAAAATACCACCATTCGATGCAGAATTAAATTCTGAACCGAATGGACTAGGTTTTATGAACCGGACAAACTTTGGAAAAAAGTTTTTAGCTTACACACAGTTTCTTCGTGCTAGCTCCTTCGTGCTAGCTTCACACTGATATACAAAAATGCACAAATGCATTATGGATCATTATGTTGTAATTCATGTTAACTAATAAATACGAAACTGCTTTTGTTCTAGAATAAATCACTTATTTTACGCAATTATTTTTGGCGTCTCGGATTTTATTAACTATGTTTCCATCATCTATCCTAGTTCAACTACGTTAATTAGTTATCGGACAGTTTTCTCAATTTAAGAGAAATATCAAGGAGCAAATCCAGTCTGATAATACAACTTCATCTAATTATCAGAAAATACCTATTATTATTGAAATTGAGGTCAAATCAAATCTAGTCGAATCTAATTCTAGAATGGGATTTGGATTTGGTACATACATAGAACAGATATGATTTCGTTGAACTAAATAAATGATACACTTATCATTATCACAATTCGTTTGTTGTATCAGAAATCTCCACACGAAGAATCAAGACTCTCATCTCATTCCAAAGGTTTCAGTCAATAAATAGGTACCTCATTTATTCTTCATATATTAATTATATTTCTCATATAAATACACGAATTTCAAAGCACAGCAATTAAAATCATAATGAACAAAATCATTGCCACCGTAAATCAACATTTTTCAAAGAATTATTTATCACAATTCCATTTAAGCAATGTCTAATGTTTGGCATCGCTTCCTGTGCGACATTCAAAATGTTGCAACAGCAGCAATCTGTAATGCTGTGACACAAAACAAGGCTGAAACTGTGGTTTTCTTGCAAAAGGTGGACGAAAAATTCGTCGCCATGATAATCTACTGCATAAGTAATTGGTTGTAGCAAGATTAACATAATGTACAGATAGAGAGAGACGTAAAAATTGCATAAGTAGTTTATTCTGTATACTACAACGCTGTAATACTAATTAAAACCGTATTCCAATCAGAATTTTCATTGGGAAGTAAAACTTATTCTAGATAGCAATCATTATTTTTTAACTAGTTTGGAACAGACATATTTTGAAAAAAAAAGCAATCGAATATTGTGGCTAAATGAACTACGATAAAAATCACTCACTATTTTGTAGAACTTTTCCACTCAGAATTTCCACGAACTTCTGCTTGGTTCACGAGATTGAAAAGTTCATCAATATATAGATAGGATTAAATTTTTGTCTTATGGGTAGTTCAGGAACGTTCTTCGTTAAAAGATTTAGTACTTTCAGTATTTAAGTTCTGTATTTCATACTTCGGTACTTTCGAAACATTGTGCATTACGTTCTGAAATAATCCAATTTTTTTTGTCCGTAATACCATTAGATTATTAGGTTCCATGTAATGGCACTAACGAGGCTCATGATGATAGTGTACTTTTCTATTAAATGACATACATATGTAACTCTGCCAATTAATAAGAATATCATGGCGACGAATTGTCCTAGTACCCTTGCAAAAACTGAACAACGCTCTTGCTAATGGTGCAGCAAAAAACAAATATCCATTTTCAGTTGCATATATCACAAATTTAGTAGATCAAAAACAAATATTCGCTGGTAGACGATCATTTGTCAGCTTCTTCAATGGTTTAGCAACTATCTTTGCAATTGATATGACAAAGAACGAAGAAACTATTGTTCATGCGAAACAACAATTGATTACATTCATTCAAACGAATTTTCCAAACCTTGTAGCAGTTCTTGCACAATGCAAGGCCACAAAAAGCGTAATTAACTGATCTTCTCCTTATCAAATACCGAATGTACTCAAATGAGTCATCGATAAAACATTTCATATTTATTCAAAACTTTTTCTGATTTGAATCTATTATGGGAGAAAATTCTTCTATTAACGCATAATCACATCAAATAGAAGATTCTCACTTATGTCAACGATAATTTTAATCTAACATAATGTCAAATTTCTGTACTCTATGATTTCCAAAATCGTTGACCAGAAGATTTTGTTGATTATCAAATGTCAAACCATAAGGCATATATAAGTATCCAGACCATCTTCCGTAACCATTGACATTGATAATAATTTCATTTTCTTGATTTTCTTCATTCCAACGCAGAATTCGATGATTTCCCGAATCGGCGATGTACAATTGACCAAAATAATCCAATACTAATCCTTGAGGATTCTTCACGCGATTTTTATTTTGTATTCCATTAAGAATAATTCCTTCTGTTGAATTCTTCAGCCATTTCATTACACGAGCATTACGAGAATCTGATATGTAAAGAGTTATATTATCATCAATTGCAATGAATGCTGGAAAATTGAGTTGATTGAGACTATCACCTCTTCCATTTCCTCCTGCTACTATTGTTCCATTTATTTCTTCTTGTTTCCATCGTCTGACACTATTAGTATCATAATCAGAGACATAAAGAGATCCATCTTTGTCCAATGCTAATCCATGACAGAAAATATCCTCAATAATAATTTCTGGATATTTATTTTGTTCAAAAAACCATCGAAGTACTCGTTTATTACGATGATCACAGATAATTAATGAATTGTTATTAAATTTGTCAATAAGAACATCGACTGGAAAATTGAATTGATCAATATCATTTCCTGGCCCATTTCCACCTGCAATAGTTGTCCCACTGTCTAATCCGATTTTCCATTGAAGAATTCGATGATTCTCACTATCAGCAATATAGAGATTGTTATTCTCATCTACACAAATTCCTCCCATGCTATTTATTTTAGCTAATGAAGTTTCTGGGTCCAGTCCACCAGCAATTGTGGTTCCTTTTCTTTTAAATTTTAGTTTCTTTTTAGCTAAAAACATCATATGCAATGCATAAACATCGTCTTCATGTTTTCGACATACTTAAATTTGTTGCTGTCGTTAGAATCGACTCAATTGTTGCGGTTTCTTTGATAATTCGGTTTCCTACTTTTCTTCTTATGATGATTGGAACAATCAAAACCACAATCGAAATAATAGTCAAGAATATGATCCATAAGACTTTCTTTCTTTCCTTCGTGTTATAACTAAAATCGAAGAATTTCACGGAATACAAAGAACATTTCGAGTTACAATTTTCATATATTTATTGAACTCCATACCGCATTTTTCATAGAACAATTATTATTTTCAATTGGCGTTGAGTTCGAAGAATCGATTCTAATACGAAGATTGTACTTGATTTTGTTATACAATCCTCTCTTATCAATCTTCGTATGATGAGACGATATCGTCAGCGGTTAATAATCTGAAATTAAAAAGAATTTATTTTCAATAAAAGAAAAATATTTCAATGATGGTCAAAGAATCCGAGTTTATCCATGTGAATAGAAACAATTAAACGAGACACAAAGCATCGTTAAACAAAAGTATACAGAGAAGAATTTATTATTCGAATTCATCTTAATCTTTTCGCAAACATCAAATTTGTCATTAATGAAAAGTGAAATTGTTCAAATGAATAATACCCTTCAAACAATTCTCAGCTTTATTTACCAACATAAAAGCATCCCCTGTAAGTTGATTAATGATAAAAATATTTTGATAACCATTCTTTTTCAAATCATTAGTAAAGATACGATATTCCGTACCCCATGATTGAATACTTTCAGGCACACCTATTGATTTCCGTTGAATACCTTCATTGGTCGATACCGTGAACACAACTATATCAAGTGGATCATATTGCGCAATAATCAAATCCAATTGTCTATCACAATCGAAATCGGTCACAGTCATTATCCCGATTCGGTCACCATCACAAGTGAGTTTGTACAAAGTACCAAAAGTCAAGTTCTCGGATCCAAACATGATATTAACCGCTTTCCGACCACCAAAAACAATATCCGAATGATTATCCATATTCAAATCTACGAGTATCAGATCTTTAGGCTGAGAATCATATCTAGGAGAGAATATTGAAAATCTATCAAAATATCCATTTCTATGTCCCAGATAAATCGCAAGATCATGAGCAGATTGAAGAGCTATGATTATATCTAAATATCCATCGTGATTCAAATCATGAATCGCAACTGATGATGGCAAACTCTTTGGCTCACAGTACAGCGAAGTGCGGTGGACAAACATTCCAGTACCATCTCCAAGGAACACATCAACGACATCTAGAGACCGTAATGTAATAATAATATCCATCCATTTATCATTATTTAAATCAACTGGTGTTATAGTAAAAAAACCTGAAAATTGCATTTTGTTAATTAGTTTAAACGACATGTTTCCCATATTGAGTAAGGTAAACAATTCTCCAGTGTCTTTGCCCAAACAGATCAGATCAAGTAGGTGATCATTATTTAAATCAACTGCTATTATTGACTGAAGATCACCTGGAAATATCACTGTGTTAATTTGCTCAAAAGTCATGTTTCCCATATTGAATAAGAGAAACAATTCTCCGGTATCCGCTTCCAAACAGATCAGATCGAGTAGGTGATCATTGTTTAAATCACTAGAGCTCATATAAGAAAGTGAGGAAACGTCAAGTATCAGAGGAATTGTTTCGTTTCGAAAAAATCCGTCTTCAGAAGACATTACGACGTGAATAGCCGAAGTACTTTCACAAAAGAAGATCAATTCCGGTTGAGAATCATTATTTAAATCTTCAACCATGATCGAATTTAATTTATCACAAGCAAGTGTTTTTATCTCAATTGCTTCAGTTGGTATAGAATATAGTAATACTAAAGAAACGGAAAATTTATCATTTACAACTCGATATTCTTCTTTATTTACACACTTTCTGTTGATGTTGTTGTTTCTGTCGTTGTTGATTCGAATTCTCTTGTAATCAAATTTCCATTCATTGGAGGTGAAGTCTCTGTTCAACATAAACGTTTCTTTTATCATCAATTTTAAAATCGCTTTCGAGCCCCAACTTAGCCCACTGAAGGTAATCGACAATGCTGAGCCCGCAAATCATGGCCTTCACGACTAATGCTTTTCCAATGATTTGGTTCCCTAATATTCAAGGCTCAAGAAAATGAGAACTTTTCCGAATGTTTTTCCTTCGAAGCTTAGGATCATCATGAATTTCTTTTTCTCAACAGCGAACTGTATGAAAATATTTTTTAGAAGAAAACAATTATTGTGCATGTGAACACTTTCATGTGCTCTATCACCTGATCTTAGAAAGAAGAACTTTTGGAAATCTTTCCTTGTCTCAAAGCCTGAATTTTAGAAAAACGAATCATTGGAAAAAGCATTAGTAGTGAAGACCATTATTTGCGAAATCAGTATGGTCGATTACCTTCAGTGGGCTAAGTTTGAACTCAAAAGTGATTTTTCTCTCGTGAGATATCTTTACCTTTTGATGCGATATAAATAGAAAAATGAAGAAGGCCTATCAGCAGAAATATGAACATAAAACAAGCATTGATGACTTTGTACGAACATTGGAGGCCTCGAATAGGGTTTCTTCAAAAAAGATAAGTCAAGAAAATATGAAAGAGAAAGAAAATCGATGTACTCATAATGTATTGCACTGATGGTAGTGTGTTCGACTGCCGAATGAATCGTTTCTATCGATTGAGAACGAATAATATTTGCTCGTTTCTTTCGATATCGATCAATGTTGAAAAGAATTTCAATGATTCGTGGACAAATCCATTTGAGAACAATCGATAAACCATTATGTAAACTAAGTAGAAATGTGATCAAATTAAGCAAATGAAATCTTTGATTATAATTATATAAACAAACGGATGGTGAACATTGATTAAAATACGATGTGTAATTGGGATTTTTTGACCATGATTCAACAAATAGATCATTCATCAACTCATTCACTGTTTTGTTAATGAAAACTTTATTCCCGGGTAAAGGAATTGGTAAAATTCGATTAGTCAAATTCGTATATTGCTGAATGATATTTAAACATGTTTGATTAGAAAAACATTCAAGAGTTGAAGAAAGAAGTGATTCACTTGGTAAACAACCCATCTTTAATCCTGGAATTTTAATAAAATTCTTGTGATGAAAAAATCCCGCTTGAGTCACGCAATTCGAAGTTAATCCACAAGAACAATTTTCATCATAAATCATCGGTTCAGTTGGAACATAAACATTAGTGAAATGATCCCAAGGAAAAATATATTTGTGATTGGTTTGGTAGATTGAAATATATGCATTACCATGATAGATAAGTCGAAGTAATGAAAGAAAATTCAGAAATGTATGTGGAGCATTCGATATCGTTTGTTCAATGGAATTATTTATGTTCTCATGAAATTCCTTTATTGTCCAAAGTTCTTTGGTGATTAATAATGTAGAATGAAATTGATTAATGACATTTTCAACAATCTTCATTGAATTCGAACACAATCCTTGCAGATAATTCAAATGTGCCAAGAGAAAAAGACGATAATCCGTTTTTTGATTGCCAAACAAATTATAGATAATGTTCTTCGAGATGTTCGTTTGCCATTCATCCAATACAAATGAACTTGTACAAATCTTAAATTAAATTAACATGTTTCAGTAACATTACACATAAAGATCTTAAGTGTGTCTTACGGGATGATGTTTCGCTTGGATTCGAACAAATGTTTCATACTTTGATACTATATTTGAACATGAACATTGAAGTTTTTCACTGTAAATCTTGGTAAGATGCTGATAATGATCAAGTGATGGTTGATCAAATATTTTTGTCGTCGATTGTGGTTGAATAACAGTATAAACAATTAAAATGATATTGCTTAAAAGAAATAGAGTAATGTAAAGACGAGTTGCCCATCGACCACGATGTCGAGTTGCGGCACGACTGAGATTAGGGTTGAAATCGCGCACATGAAATGTATTCAAATTGGAGATAATGTGAAGAAAACTTGCAATCACTTTTCGGATGTATGTTGTTGCTTGATCACGAAACTTTATTTGAATCGCATCTAAATAAAAACAAGAAACATCGTTCGAATATGAATAAGTAATCAATGTAAATCAACAATTATTCGACTGATCTTGTGTTTGTTCTTGTTCTTCGGTCGTATGTTTCACAGTTCGCATCCATAGATAAAGAATTGACTTAACTAAAACAATTGTGCATAATCGCACTGCAAGCATGAGACCACCGATCATGGATATCATTGTGACTATTGCTTCAAATAAACTTTTGACACGAACTCGTTTGGTGTAAGTACAATGAGTCGGTGCGCAACTTTCATAGAAATTTTCATAGGAAACAGATGGATTCCAATCTTCTACCATAATATCGTTAAGTACCTCACCAATTGACATTGTTGGAGAGAAATGATTAACTGTTGAATTATAAAGCAGAGGACGGGGCTCAAACCACAACGGATCTGAATGGGATACATAGGTTAAAAGGAATAATATTTTAACTTGCCGTACCATGCGTGATAAACAATCCATCGAATATAAACAGTTCAGATTCGACAAGAGAAGAGAATCTATATTAGAACAACTTTGTTTCCATTCTGGTAACAGATAAGAAACTGTTGGAGTTGGATCCTCGCGAGACTTGATATCGTAGTTATAAATAAGAGCTGCTCTGTGGCAATGAGGATCGACAATACAAAAACAATCAGAATATGTTGAATTATTGGCATCGCTTGGCGTGAAACGAAATACGAACTACATCAAAGAAATACACATGATCATCAATTTCGGCTTTTGTAGATGTTTGAGAGAAATAATTGTTAAACTATGAAAAGACGACTTATGTAAAGAGACCTCTCACTTGGAGAGACTCAGACAATCGTGCAAAATGAAATAAAATCTGTACACAACATTTCGGTTATTTAATTCTTTCTGGAACACACAATCGTTATGTAAAGTTTGAGTGTTTAATGTATCTGTTAAAATTAACTATGAATATTTTTCATTTACTGTCGAAATATTCGTCTTCTTCATCTATATATCTAACAACTAACTTACATTCAGCGACTTTTCACCATTTGTTTCATCTTCGACATCGTTTACCACCAGATCTGGTTGAAATAAACGAATCAATTTATCACTCGACTTCATGTAAGGTTGATCGACGTTTTCAATCAGACGATCGACACTAATCAGATGACTAAAAGAACGCTTCGTTGATACAAAGAATTGCTTGAATATTTCATTGAATTGTGTAATAAATTCGCTTTCAGTTGGCACACCCGAACTAATAAACGAGTGAATCATAAATCGATCAATGGCATCTTTCACAATCGTTTCTGTCAGTTTGCAAAGATTTGCTAGAAGTTGAAATTGTGAAAATGCGATGTTACGCCAGTCCAATGGTGCGTACGGATGTTTAACCCGTCTCAATACATCGATCCATCGTTGGCTGACAAAGTCACTCGAACATATTCCATGAAATGTTGGTATTAAAGAGACTATTTTCGAGTAAGGCGTTGTCATGGTGAAACAAGAGCATTTTAATGTTTTAGGATAAAGGCTGTGTAATTCATTGTATTTCATTAGCGTTGGCTTTTCTTCAGTTACCATCATTGTTTCTTGGCGTAAAGAAATGACGAGAAAGAACACCAGAAATGTACCTATGATTAGAGAAGAGAAATATTTGTGAAAATATGCATTGTGGAGAAACACTCATACCTGGTAGTAAAACTAAATAAACATATGTGCTGATCTTTTGTTGTTTGATATCGCTTTCTCTTTGCGCATTGCTATTTTTGAACAAATTCGCTGCTTGTATTGAATGGATCAATTGTTGTTTTATGGTATTTCGTGGCACTACAATAAACAGTCAAAGTTGTACTATTTTTCCGTCTCAAAGCAATTTACTAATTCCAGTTGTTCGAGACAATAATCGATTCGAACATTCGAACATAACATTGACTGAAAACACTGCAACCAAACGAAATATAATAACGAGACCACCGTAAAGACTAATAAAAAGTGTAATTGCATAGGACGGATTCACTCGATTCGTTTTAGTATATGTGCAATATAAAGGAGAACATTTATTAAAATATACTGAATAGTTAATATTCACTGACCAATTGAGAATGAAAAGGTTAGATAAGAAATCGTTCACGGATGTTGAATCGTCGTTTGAAAGTAAAATGTTACTAGTCCAGTTTTCGCTAGTCTTAATAAAAGAACAGTCATGACGTATTAATCAACGTTAGACATACTTGCTCAAGAGTTGGAAAGTGTTCGAACAAGAATTCGAGACATTCCACTTCATACAAACAATCAAGTTTACTTGCGCGAACTCCTTCGAGAACCGTACAACTTGTGACAAATCCAGTAACCTCAAGCTTTGGCTGGGTACTTATCCAAATTTCATGAGTTTTTATAGATGGATCCTTGGCACTATTGTCTGAAGTGAGAACAGCCGACTGGCGTACGTCTGTATAGCTACAGTAGAATTTACGTTTAATAATCAACATTTCAATCATTTCAATGTAGGTTTCTTCCAATGTAACGCTGTAGCCATAATCACGTTTCGTAATTTTCAAGAGAGCATTTGTGTTCAGAGCTGATATAAGAAAGTTTGCCTTACCCAGTGTTTTCAAATAGTTGAGAAAAGAAGTGGCTTGAATAGACGTGCTATTCTTAAAATAATCAACAATAGTTTGAACCTTTGATTGAATTTGTTCCAGCGTATGAAGATGAGTGGTGGCTAGTTCATATCTGTCAATATCAGCTACACTCCAAGTAATCGTAGTTTTAGCGAGAGAACACAGATCGGCCAGAATTGAGAACTAAAACAATAAGCCAATAAGCACAAATCATACACCATAAAATACGTAAGATATCAGGAGGGTGAGGACGTATTTTATTGAGACCACTCATCCATCATTCATATGTTTCTATGATAGATGTCAAGCTCACTGAGAAAAAAAACTACAAATCTCTTTCTGCTAGAGTATACTGAAAAAGTGAACACATAACTAAAATCAATCAATGCATTCTCTTTCGTTGGTCTACACAATAACTCAGGAATCACTCGTCCAATCAGCCTTATCTTCGAATTTCAATGAGACTCTGATGCAACTATACATCATTGGAGATTTTATCACAAATTAGCCTTCGAGAAGTTGTCGTGTAGGCCAACAGTAGAGAGCACATCGATTGGTCGATTAATGCGCTCAACTTCTCATTCTCGTAACCTTCATTCGTTTTCACCGTCACCATTCACTAAATCTAAAATAACTGTGCAAACTTAGGTGAAGTATCTATAATAGAGACCTATACTTAGTAGAAGGGTAGTCTGAATGGAATACATCCACATTCTGCTCTTTTCTAGACCGAAGTAGTGGTATTTGAATGTTGGGTGCCGACATCTATAACGCAAATCACGTAGGAGCAGTTTCATTGAGGCTATCCATACTCTTTCGATGTTCTCCTAGACCTACGAAGTTCCATAGAGATCTGAGTGCTTTTCCATCACAGAACCGCTTTGATGGAATTTCAACCAGATCGCACTCAACTTAGAATTACGCAGCCCTTCACTGATCTGCAAACACTCTTGATCTTACCTAGGAACAAAAAAGCTGCATGCAAACCTTGACAATCTTATCTGACACAAAAGTGCCTGCGTGAAATCTCACCCAAATCACTATCATCCGTCCCCTTGGTGGTCATTCAACGCTATATGCACGCTTGCCTACTTGGACGGAAGCAGCATAGCTCGTTTTGCGTCCTTTCCTATGATGAAGTCACGTGGGTAAAGTTTCAACCAGATTATCAACACTCAAGTCACCCATGTCTACCTTCTCACTGCGCAGTTAACACTCTTTCCACGTCTTCTTAGTCTTAATGAACCTGTATGGGAAGTTTGGCGGCCATAATTAGTACAGTACGCGAATGCATCTTGAATAAGCGCATTATCTTGTAATTTTATATATAAGGATTCGAGAAAATTTCACCGACAGCCAACATTAATGCAATGGATCGGACTTATCTTTGAATTCGACTGAAGTATTAACGAGATGATGTTGTGTAGAAAATTTCAGCTCAATCTGATTCTTCTATCGAAAGTTATTGGACAAACGGGCGACTGAACATACAAATCGATTGTAGTAGTGTGCTCATTGTTTGAGTACACAAAAACTATTGCTTCTTCATAAAGACTATATATGTCTTCAGTCTGACACACTTTCTGTGGTACATCTAAATTTTGAATAAAAGTCTAAGTTTCCGCATATATTCTTTGTTAGAACTTACTGATCGGTGCAGAGTCAAACCATTCCATTATATTCGTTTTCTATTGTGATGAAATAAAATTGAACCTAAGCAGTTATCTACACGCTGGACGTTTGAAGTGTTCATGTATTAGCTGATACCGTTCATAAATGTCTTAACTAATAGGAGTGCATCAATTGCGATTGTAGAATTGGTATTTAATGGAATTGATCTCAATTATATCTCAGCCATGGACATGTAACTTCAAACGTGAATTTACGTAGTTATTTAACTATCTAAAGTTTTCTGTGCTTAACTGATGCACAAATCAAGTGGGTGAAGTTTCACCCACACACGCCTTCACCGTCAAGATAGTGTTAGAATATTGTAATTTCTGTGACAGATTAGGTTATCGATAGCAGTTCGTCGGCGCCCCCGTGGTGCGCCAGTCACGACTCGCTGTCCCAGAGTCTCCCTCAGCTAGTATATGACCGACAACATAGGTACATCATACATTCAAAAGTAATTAGCCTACTTTTCTAAACGTACGATTTTAATCATATCTGTCTATGAATTGGTTAATGATGCTGGGACGCTACTACTATAGAGGAAGTATAGAAATTCAGCAAGAACATAAATTTTCTTAAAATAACAAACGGTTACTTTTTAAATTTACTTCTAACTCTTTCAAAATGATGTTTTACCAAGTTTTTAGCATTTAAAAAGAAGCGTTTTTTATCTTTGACTAGGCGTGCCAGCATTCCGTTCCGAAGAACGGAACGAATTTGAGATAAAGCTATGTAGCATTTTCTCAAACATAGTTAAGCTATTGATATATAACTATCCACAATATCAAGCGAAACTACCATCCATTGTCCGTTCTCCGACGGGAATGCACCCGGTCGGACTGTAATGGTGCATTCGTATTCCCCGTTCTCAAAAATATGAAACTCAAAAGTGAAATCCCTGCCTTTGACCATTTTCAAGCGATATGTTTTTTTTATCTTTGACTCTGACACCGAAAAACATATAAAAATTTTTTTTTCCTATGACGCTTCCGTCAGTCGAAGGAACTTACTTGATAACTAGCTATTTTTCGAAAATCGTTCAACAAATATCGGTTCGCTACTGATGAATACAGTGCTTCAATCCATTGTTTAGTGACGAAAGCACTTGAACAAAGTGGATGAAGTGTGACGCTGTTGTTGACAAAGTTTCCCAAGGACATCGTTGCATTTGAACACGGGCATGAAAGTGTTTCTTTATGATCTTGATGAAGTTGACCGAAACGAGAAAGAGTTAGTTCAAATATTATCATTGTTCGAGCTTGTGTTTTTGTGATCGACATGACGAAAATAAAATAAAGACATACTAGAATCAAATGAAAAATGTATCATAAGTTGCCACGCTCAGTAACAACGATCGATGATGGTAATGGCGGCGCCAAGGGAGTGCGACGGGAGCTGAGCTGCCCAGATTTTTAAAAATTTTCATCGAAAACTAATGGATTTTCTTACCAAAATATCGAATTGTGGGGGCTGAGCCCTCCTTTAAATGAATATCCTGGCACCACTTCTAATCGGTGGGATAGACGATCTGTTTTTCAAAACAGAACGAACGAGAGAAGGAAATGCAGGATGGAAGAAGACGACATTTAGATATTTTATCGGATTTCCCTGCGATCGTGTTTCTTTTTTATTCGTACTATCGTAATATACCATCTACGAGAAATACATTTTATCGTTAATAATTGTGTACCAGAGATGCTTAGTATCTATTTCCCATTCTTCTATACAGAAGGAAGAATTGCTTTTCTATACTAGTTTTAATATCATATTAATGGCAGTCACAAAAATGTTTATTGGGTTAGCTAATCGTACTAAATAATTTTAACATTATAGCACCAAATATCCTAAACATATTTTATAACTCTTTTCTAGTCAATAGTCTTTTTAGGTGAAGTGATACGACTTATGCACAACGTCTGCGTCATGTTCCCTATCTTTATAAAAATTTCTTCTGTCTTTGATTCCCTATGAATGTAGTGACGTATTCACTTGGAGGTTTCTGACTTAGAATTGCTCAGACTTCGGAATTTAAGATTACCTTTTCTGCCACTTCATTGAATCAATCCTATCCGTCTACTTATATGCGTGTATATACACCTATATGATAGAACAACTGCTTACAGATAGAATACAATGAATGCGAATGTACTAGCGTAGTTGTATAGTCAAAACAAAGTTTTATTATGGCGGCCTCCTTACATTCGATAGTATAAGACTTTTGAAGAAGAAACTTCTTAAAAAAATGGACAGGTAAATCTCATCTCGGAATATCAATGATTTACGATAGAAAATAACGAAGCAAGGCACAGGACAGCACGGAAAGTTGTTGTCACACGATCTCTAACCTGCATATCGTACTGCTTTCCACAAAAACAAAATTTATCTTACCGATGAGCAAAAACATGTATATCCAAGTGGAATATTTTTGCTGTTTTAGAACAGTTGGTGATTGACGTGCTTCAGCATTTGCATCACCGTTATCATCGGCATCTTCTTCTGCCATAAACAAATTGTAATGAGAAATGAAATCATAAAACTGATGATGTAATGCTCTAATATGCATTTTTCTAAAAAATTAAACAATGCAAAGTATCTCAAGTTATTAGAAAGATTTCATTTCAGAAAAGCCGCTAGTTATCACAACAGAAGGTTTGCAAATGAAAGGGACTGTGGATGTTGAATTCTAAATGTTAACAATATTCACAGTATAGAATTATTGACGTATATCGAGTTAGAAAATATTGAATTAAAAACATTCGAGAATGTTTTAGATTTTTACCTTTATTTTACTTTGACGTAATTTTGTTTTATTTCCAAGTTCCATTAGAATAATGAAGGCTGTAAATAGTTTTCTCTCACTCTATAGAAAAAAAAGTCATAATGTGAGATTTTTTGTTAAATAGCTCATTAATAAACTAAATAAAAACAGATTTTCTTCGACTGATACGAGAATGTTCAAATTGTTCTCATGTTTGCTCGCAGTGACCTTAAAATCCATTTCCGTAGAAACATTTTGCTTTAGTCACACTTTCTCAGTTGAATTAAATGCGTCACAGCTTTCATGCAAGAGACAACTTCGAGAAACATTGAAAGCTATTTTACACAAATACCTTTCTTTAAGTTATTGCTCAGGTGAGAAAATGTTATAGTTTTAACGATTTGTTGAGATCATGAATCATACACTCACGTACACACTATATTAGACCAACGAGAGAGAAAAAACAAACAAACGAATATATACGTATAACCGAAAGGATCGATGGTTTATAGAGGATGCAATGAAATGATATGTGATTGAATAGATATCATCATGAAGAATAAGGGGAGTATAGTGAAAGCTTGCGTAACCAATAGACATACATCAAGTTAGTAATTATGCACTGGTTCTTTCTCATATGCTCTTGTTTGTACTATACTCTGACACCGCGACGTTTTCTATTGTATTGAAATAATCTCGCATTTATTAAAACATAATCAGAGCGAAAACACTGGAAGTATAGCTTTGACCTGAATAGTATACACTCCAGTAATGGACACGTAGCTACAAGTACCGTTCTTAAAATTTGTAATAAGTAACGCAAGTTTTACTAAAGGATCTAATACAAGTTCATCACCAAGTATTCTATAGTTTTCTACTAGATCCATTGTTGGATTTGTTCACCCATGGCTACTTGTGTTTATGGATCCTTTAATAAAAGAATCCCTTCGTAGATATCATTATCAAAAGACACAAAACAAAAGAGATCTCACGGTTAGTAGATATACCATTATAATTACGAAAGTGCTCATATTTCATGATATATACAGTTTTACTCATATCAATTTTAACCTTGAAATGTATTGCCCCACAAACTATTTCTAAGAAACCTTTTTCTGTATTTCAAATAGATTCATCTTCTATCATGAGTGCCAATAACAGTCAAGAGACTATAATGCGATTCATATCTAACAATAATATTCCTACAGGCTACCCCTCTGTGAAAATGTCAAACAGAAATATAATTTCAAGTCAAACGTCTGTTATTCCTCAAGTGCAACGTAATGTTCTTTCAGATACAAGACGAGAAGGATGACGAAGACAAGCGTGTCGCCAAGAAATTCGTCTATACGAACGTCTGCATTCATTAAGAGAACCCACATATGAGATTTACAGGATAATACGTCTGTATCTCGATGTGTGGGAACTGTCAGATGACGGAGAGATGTGGGAACAAGAACAAATACACGAATTTGAAGCCTTTGCTGCACAGGAACGATTACACCTGATACAAGATAAACTCGAGCAGTAAACAACAAATTGAATATGTAGACTAATTATTAGATGGCGGGGACACAGCATGGCACTATCATATTGAATCAGAAGTTTAGTACTATGAGACCATGATCGACAATAAAGATGAACCGTTACGACAGATTGAACATGTTCAACCACTATTACAGGAAAAGTAAACACAACTGAGTAAACATCTTAATGCCCATCGACCAGGGCAACCACAACAACGAAACGATCCGATAAACAACTATTAAAAATAATTAACTAACAATCTATATATTTATTCAACAACCAAATGTAACACTTTATTTTTCGGTTCTCCTTCTAGATAAATCACAGTGGTCATTTACCAATCTTCATGAACAACACCACATTCCTAGTACTCGATCCGATACCACACTTCAAAACAAAATGAAAAACAAAAACTACCAACTTAACTCGGTATCTGAAACTACATATGCATCGAACTAAAAATTTCATATTTCTTTCATGATAGTGACTCGAACTATATGACGAGTACATAGTTACATGTATTTCGACATGAAATAATCGCTGCACGTGATTTCACAAGAATGAACGATCTAATAAATAACTACAGTTTACATAAGCATATATTAATTATAACTAGAGAAAAAAAGGAAGGAGATATTTTTGAAGACTAATGTATGTGGAAGTAATCATTTCTCATACGAAAACTAATCTATTTTGATGAAAGTCTGAGAACATTTGGCAGAGATATTATCTGTATAATTTCACTCTGTAAGTTATTACGAAACTACAGTTGTTTGTAAATTAAAATTCGTATGATGCTTCTTGCAAATAGTCTTGTTCGACATTGGAACCCTTGCAAATTTATTATTATTATACTATTTATAAAGAAATAATTATTATTTCAAGAGTACTCTATTTTTTAAATAACATCAGCAGATGAAAAAATATTTTCTTTTATTAAAACACAAGATACGATTGTTTATTTCACGTATACAAATACAATATTTTCTAATAAATTTTACAGACGATGTTTTCTCTTAAAAACTATCTTGTTAATTTAAATCTTTTTTCATCATTGGATCAGCATAATAATGAGCAAAGAGATGATCATCAACAACACCGATGGAATACTATTTGGACACGACTTTATCTTATTCTCCTTATAATAACACTCTTTAGTATTGGTCTTGTGTTATTCTTGATAAATGAAACAATATTGATTGTCAATTCGAATCCAACAAAAGAACAATTTCATACACTTCCTCCAAATGCCAAATGCTCTTGTTCGCAAATCTCGATATCATATGGAAAGTTTACTACACTCGAAGCAAATTTTCATCAAATTTGTTCAAGTGATTTCGTTACTGATCGATGGATCCAGACGATTAGTTTTGGTGCGAATTCGACTTATTTCTTCTCGCAAGACTTTCGCACTTTCGGCAGTGCACAATTTCAAGCATTAGCTGCTTTTTGTCGTTTGTCGAAACTGAATATTGAACAAAGTATTTCATTCTTTTATTCAAGTATGTTTTTCACTCCTGAAGTAGTATCTAAAAATATTCTTCAATCACAAACTCAATTATCTATCAATGAAATTCGTTCACGAGCACCAAATAGTTTCAACTCTCAACTAGCAATAATCAACCGCATGATAAATGCTAATAAAATATTTTCTGCTTTGCCGATGAGTAGATTTTATTACTACGAAATTGATCAAAATACGGCACAAATTTTGGTGATATCTATTCGCTATGTTCAAAAAGATGGTTTGTCATGTGCTTGTGATGTCGCTGTTTGTCAAATGATTCCATCCGGTATTTACGATGCTTTCGACAAGTCAAGACCGACTTATGCTAACAGTGTACAATGGTCATTCCCAGGAATGTCAGCAGGTTGTTATCCAGTAGATTCAATTCTTGTTTCGACACTTGAATGTTTTTACGATCAGAATTGTGTGAACAAACTTATTTCTTTCTATTCTACTAACGAAACATTTAAAGCAATGGATATATTTGATCAAACAATATATAATATAAACTCTACTGTACAAGAAATGATTGATAATTTAATTATAGAAAATTGGACTGTAGATATTTCTTATGAAAAATATTTTTCGGAATGTTCACCGTCTTTCTGCACCTATTTCAAAATATTTCGACGAAGTTTTGTATCTATAATGACAAAATTAATTAGTTTATTGGCAAGTTTAACTTTAGGTCTTCGCTTAATAATTTTGTTTGGTATTCAACTTCATCGATATCTTCGACGTTCAGTACAAAGACCAAAATCTTCTTGTAAGTAAAACATATCTCATTCGAATACGTACACAATATTTTCTCATTGATGAATGTTTTAGTACGTATTCGTTTCTATCGTTTGAAGGAATCCATTCAAAGGAAACTGATTGAATTCAATATGTTCAAACACAATCCAAGTAGTGATCGACAAGTTCGATACCAGCGTTATGCATCACGAATCTATACAATTTTAATTCTCATTTTTATGGTTATTTTTATTATCTATAATACTACAAAAACATCAATTCAATTGAAAACTATTGTTAATCCAACTCAATCTGAATATGTTGAACTTGAACAACGACATTCCCAAACATTTTCATGTTCATGTTCCTCAATATCTATGCCTTATTCGACCATTATTACAATTCAACCAGAATATCATCAAATATGTTCTAGTTTTTGGATCTCTACGGAATGGATTAATTATATACTACAAAGTAAACCCAGTACAGTGAGCATATACAACTACGATTATCGAATGCATGTTCCCCGTCAGTTAAGCGCACTGGCAATGTTCTGTCAACAAGCTAAACAAACGATTAATGAAGCAAGTAAAATATTTCTTCAAACAGAATTTGTTAACTCACAGGTTATTTCTCCACGAATATTTTCAAGTCAAATCAATTCATTGATGGAAGATTGGAAATATATAACTACTAACACATTTTTGAGAACTATTCAATTAGTTCGTACTACTACATACGGAAATCACTTATCCAATCAGTTCAATTCAATTTTAACTGTAGTTGGCAGTTCAGCAGTATCATCAAGAAAATCAATCACGTATGACGAATGCAATTGTGCTTTGTCTCCATCATGTCATATGAATAGTACTTTGTATAACTTCGATGCATCTACAAATACAAAGACCGAATGCTATACAGTTCCAAATTTTTTTTTTGGTTGTTATCCAATTGAAGCCTTATTTTTATCAACATTAGAATGTTTCTATAATATGACATGCATATTAAAAACTGATGATTGTTTATCATCTACAATTTTAAATAGAACTTATTTCGTGTATGTTCCTCTTCAAACAACTTTAAAGATGCCAAATGAAACAATTGAAATGATTATCAATCGACTAATGGTTGATAAATGGACATTCAACGTTTCCTTTTCTTCTTATTATGATAATTGTGCCCCATCTTCATGTTCATATCAATATGAAGATCACAATAATCGTTATGTTATTATCACAACTATTATATTCATCTATGGTAGTTTATCTCTTGCATTTAAACTGATCATCCTAACTGGACTTCACTTCACTGATATGATAATTGAAACTGGTATTTCTGGTCTTAGTTTATCACGATCTCTTAAGCGTATATTTACTTGCCATACTGAACAACAAATAATTCACCGATTACATTTCATCTTAGTAGTTACAACTCTTTCAATTCTTTATATGTATTCAGCTTTTAATTCTCAGATAACAACTATCAAATTTCAAAAACCTTCGTTGTCAACGTATGATGGATTAATGAGAAAATATCATGATACAATCGAATGTCCTTGTTCACAAATATCTATTAAGTATAAAATCGTTCTCAACAATACACCTCGTTTTCATGAGATTTGTTCAAGTGACTTTGTTTCAGAAGATATTAGTTCTTATTTCTTTTATACTAATTTATCCTCTTTTCGTATTTTGCCAGATGATTTTATCTATTCCGCTACTGGACAATTTCAAATTCTTGCTTCACTCTGTCGTTTATCAAAAGAAACAGTTGAGAATTTTCTTATTCAACTCGCCTCGACTGATTTTATTAGCACACGACTTTTATCATCGACTGCATTAGATGAAAATATTCAAAAAGCAATTGATGATTTTCGAACAACAGCATCGAAAATATTTGTTAATACTCTTTCATTAATTCGAGAAATAATAGGAGCAAATATGATACTGAATTTTTTTTCAAGTAATTGGGTTCCACATGGTCCATCTAAAATGCTCAATGGGTGGGCTATGCATCACACACCTCGGAATTACAACGGATGTAGTTGTGCACTATCGTCAAAATGTGTATCTTCATCTCGAGGAATGTTAGCAGGTTGTTATCCCCTGGAATCTATTCTACAATCAACAATGGCATGTTTTTATAATAAAACATGTATTAATCAGCTGAGCTATATTGGTAGATTGAATGTTTCCGCATTGATTTCAAGTCATTTTCCATTAAATACAACAGTTGAATCAATTGTAAATGAATTAATGATTGAAGAATTAATAAGTAATATTTCTTATGATTCTTATTTCAACGAATGCGCACCATCGTCATGTACATATTCATATGTTGATAATAACCATGTTATTGAAGGAATAACACGATTAATTGGTCTTTATGGTGGATTGATTATCATTTGTCGATTATTTGCAGTTATTATTGTTAAACATATTTTATTCGTAACACAAAGAATTATACCAACAACTGACTAACATATGGATGACTGAAAGATACATGCTTCCATAGAAATCATTTTGAAAAACTAAACAATAAAGATACTATTTTCCCCCAGTATTTGTTTCTGCATAAGGACACTTTTACAGACTGGACGAACAACTGAAACTACTATGAAATGTAGTATAAATTATAGATACTTTAATATTATTGCTTTAACTGAAGTGCGATCAAATAGACCTACGAAGTTTTATAGGAACTTGTGCGCTTTTCCATTGCAAAAGCATTTGAATAAAATTTCACCCGGACCATTTCCAATTCAGCAACACCCACCCCTTACTGATGAGTGTGAGGGTGAGGCTCGGGTGATAGACAAAACCCAAAGCTTGGGTGGTTGGGCGACACACCGTGGTGTTTGCCAGCGCGCGTAGGAGTAAGCTGAAAATCGTTAAGAATGCGATATCGATATTCTGCAGTACTCTTCCCAAATGCTAGTTTATTTGATCCTAAGCATTTTGATAACGTTAATTATCCTCCGTATGGCGGATACTACATCCTATGTGTAATGACCAAATTCACTCTAACTCGTCATTTTTTTACAAGATACCGATTTCTTTTTTGAGAAGGACACCCGGGTATTGGTATCGTTTCTTGTTTGTCTCTATTTTGTCGAAAGAGAAAAGTGAAATAGCTGAAGGTGCTCTCTCAATCTGACAAAACATTTTCTTTCTAATGTGACCAATGGGGAATGATGAAGATTTTATGGCTTCTGTTCTGTGATTGTCGGAAGTGGTTGGAATTTTTTTTTCCAACTAAACAGTCAATATAAATACAACACGGGCGTTTCTTACATATAAATATGCTGCATCGGTCGCATTTTGGAATCAGATAGCAAGAACTTTCGTGATTACAACATTAGTATGACTTGTGTTGATAAATTAGTATTCATTAGTATCATTTTGTCGGGCTGGATATTTATTGTGGTCATTGCGCCTGTGCCTGAATTCAACGAAACTAGTAAAAACGACACAAATTCAAATCAAACAAAGAGTCTTGTATGCGTTGGTGTTTGTCGTACGTTACATATACTTTATATTGAAGAGGAATATGCTTCATGTTGTAATCATTCTTTGTAGCTAATGTGGAAATCCACGTTATTCCATCTTCTTGGAAATGCTTTTCTGCAGATAGTTGGTTACAGTTACGTGATGGGTCCAAACAAAACATTGGCAAAATTCGAAGTGGTGATACTCTTTGGGGTTTCAATGGAACAGATGCTGTATTCTCCGAAATGATTCTAATGCTTGATAAGAGTGTATATAAAAAAGGTAATTTGAAATATACGAGTAAAATAATTTCGTATCTTTTATTGTCTTCTTAGCCGTGTTCTATACATTAGAAACTGAATCAAATCACACGATTAGTTTGACTGCTGAACACTTAATCCCAATTGTTTTCGATAACAACAAGTTTACATATATACCAGCCATGAATATCAAGATCAATCGTGATTCTTTGTATGTGTTATCCAATGATCATCGCTTGATCAGATCACGAGTAGTTAAGGTGTCAGTCGAAACGAAAATTGGCTACTTTGCACCATTAACAACGACGGGTAAAATAGCTCTATCAACACTACAAGAGAATTCACTTAGTGCGTTTTTTAAAATTTTTGTAGGTACTGTAATAGTCAATGACGTCGTAGCTAGTTGTTTTAGTCATATACATAGTCATACTCTCGGGCAATATGCTATGGCGCCTGTAAGATGGTATCACATGTTGTCAAAGTATTCTCGATTGATCGGATCGTTTACTGACGACAACAGTCTAATTAATCAAGATGGTTTACATTGGATACCTGAGTTGATGCTCAACTTCGCTCGCCAAGTTTATCCATCGATATTACAATTCTCATAGTTTGCTGATTGTTGAATGAACTCACACTTATTTTCTTTGAAATTCATTATGTTTTCACATAAATAAAACTTCTTTTAATCTATCATTACCGCTAATATTACCGTAATCAGAGAAAAAGCTGACAAAGAATAAAAGACAAGATCCATGGATGAAAAAAGATGCTTGTGATCATTTTTGATAAAAAGAAAAAACTAACACACTAGTTGACTTTACTTTCTCGTTCTACTGTTCTTAAAAAAACACTATTAACGAAACAGTGAATCATCGAGATTTTACTTGGAAAAAATCTTGGGAAAAATGGGTTCGAATGATGATCGAATAATTCCGAAAAGGCAAAAAATTTTTCTATGAGATTATTTCTGCCTTTGAGGGTGTGGGTGGGTGTGAGTATAAATAGTGAAATAGATTTCTGATCTCTACTCTGATATTTACCAATGGCACTCTTATATGAATATAATGAATTGTCATCACTGTGTAAAAGAATTTTAAAATTTTATATCAGAAGGTAAACTTCTGATTGCTAGTTTCAATAGTGCAGAGTGCGAGAGCAGATTTCCACGGAATATGCACAAATGAAGAGTAGAAATTTGCTGAAAACCTGTTACAATTCGAGATTTGTCACACCCTCGGAATAGTGTATCTTCCCGCGCGGATTTCTTGAAATATTCAATCGTATGAAATTAAGTCACCCAAGTGTTACTTATTACATAACCACAATACTGAATCTATTTTCTGTGACTAAAAAGAAATCTGGTCGTTTACTTCACGGAGTTGCTGTCATTACGTCATGTTTGTTGATAGTCATATCAGTGAAATTCGATATTTTTTAAAATTCTGGCAATTTTTATAAATAACGTTATTGAAGAATCGCACAGAAAATGGCGATAATCGAGGAAAGCAATTGAAGGAAAATACAAGCAGTGCATGATTGATGATTAAGTAGTATGACGAATGGAAAATATAGATAAAATACCCATAATATTGTTTACGAAAATTTTTCTCAGTGATCAAAAAAAAAAGTTACTAGATCAAGCGGCGCACGCGACCTTCAAGTACCAGATCACAGTTAGCACCTGATTTCCACCAACCTGCGCTGGTAGCTGTTGCTGTTAGCTTGGCTGCATCTCGGTTAGTAGCCACTTGTAGATTTTCATTATGTTGTCGTTTCATCGATTCCATATAATCAACTGCTGCTTTATCTCCAGCTTATACAGCCATTTTTATAGCGGAATCATACTGATTGATAATCGTATTTTGATAATTAAGTAAAGTACCAGAAGCATATGATTCGGTTGACCATGAACAACGCCATTCTTCACGTCGAACGACGCGTGTTTCTAAAATTTCTCCGTTTGCCGTTTTTGCGCGCGTTTGTGTGTCCGTTTTTGGCTTTATTCCGGCATCTGCAATACGAGCTTTTACTTCACAAAGGGTAATCCACTTGTCTTCATCTACACCTTGTGGAGGAATAGTTAAACCTACACGAGCAAGGAAACTTGTAGCCCGTTCTTTGACATCGCCTTGAGCATTAACTTGATCAAATCCGACCAAGAAAAATAAATATATTGAAAAGAAAATCACCAATCGATAAGTAACTTTGAGAAACATTCTTTAATCAAATTGGTTTCTTATATTATCTAAAAATGAACCTCAAAATCAGTCTTTCATCTGTACTTCTATGTTTATGAGAAAATACGCCGATGTAACTTCAAGCAGTCAGATGATATTATGTGAAACACATGTAAATTTATCTAATAAGCAGGCTTCCATTCTAGACACGATTCTACTAAAAGCAAAACGTAGGTCAATAGTTATAACCTAAGTTTTAAATGAACTATTTTCAGTTCTCACACTGTTCAAATGTAATGATGGATATCGAAAGTAAACTATACACAGCTCTACAATTTGGAGCTTACTGCATTTCTATGAAAAGTGTTTTTTTTTGTTAATACAGCTACTAAAATCGTACAAAAATCATACTCAACATGCGTGCTTGAATCAAAAATCGGGTACATTGCCGACAATCAAGCTAACGTCTTTATTTATAGGTACACAAAGAGAGAGAGAGAGCGTGATTACAACAACGATTANTCCCTATTCCCGAAGCTCGAAAACGCATAAATTATGTGCGTTCAAAAACCGTTGACTTTCGTTGAGACAGTGATAAATCTCATCTTCCAAGTAATTTTCAAAATAAACGTCTAGTCGTTCGTCGACCTCCCTCCGGTCGGTCACTCACGGCTAGCCGTTGCCATACTGTCTCTGTTATTCCTTTCGCCTTCGAACGACTTTCAAACTGAACGATTGGATTTTCTTTTATTGTCGCTTCGACAGTCATGATCTTCTATTCATTCGACTACCAAAAGAAACTAGATAAGAAATTCTTATTGTATGATTTGCTTCGAAACGAACATTTTTCATAGTGCTGCATGTGTTCAGAATACTGTTTCTACAGTCCACGCGTCTGTAATTACTACGACGGAATTCCACTGACGGGTATACCACTTTGCGAACTACTTCTACTAAATTCGCATGACAGGACATGATGTATGTAGCCTACACAGCAAAGATGATACCAAGCTTATATCACTTTTTCGGATTTCTTCAATTAGAAACGTCATTATATACAATGCATTAGATCTTTTCGTGTAAGCTCTTCAGCTACTATCTTCGTATGCATGACGTCCATGAATAGCGTTCAGCTCACCATCTTCTACAAAAGATTTCAGAACAGATTAAGAAACAAGTAACGCTCATCCTATGGATTCGCCGACCCTTTTCTGAAAGAATTGTTCTACTGCTGAACATATTCAGACACATTGAAAAACAAATAGGGTACTGCCGTTACTATGGGATCTCAGCCAGACCATGGCGTTGTGTCCCACACGAGGATCAATGCAAGACAAAGATTCTTCTTTCTTCATGAACCGAATCAATTACCTATTTGTCAGAGAATAGTTTTCAAATACTAGCTATGTCTACTAAAAACCCCACCGTTCAAGGGTTAATCATTCGTAGGGCTCCCTACGGTCAGCCACTCACGGCTACCCATTAATCTTTATAATCTGTTTTCTATTTTCACATTATACAGATGAAGGCTTTTATAGACACTTTACTAAGTTGCCCACAAAAGAAAGCTGTACCGGAACCGACTCAGATTTCAACGGATTCAGTCGCTGGAATGATCGACCTGGGTATAATTATTTTGAAAATAAAAAGTATATGTATAAACTAAATTTAATGATGGATGTTATAGAGCTTCTCACGCTACATCGTATGCTATAGTGTTAATGAGAGTATATATGCTCGATGATTAAAAATAACATATAAAAAAACTAGTCATTTACATGATGTTTTCTCCTTCTGAAAGTTAGGTATAATTTATGTTTGCAATATATATCATTTAATGGGTTTTTTTCTAACATTTCATAAATGTGAGATCAAGCAAGATTTTGTACAGAATTTCAAGGCGCATCTTTTGGTGAAACAAGCAGCTCTAAACATCGAGAAGAGTTTTTTACTTAAAATTCGTATGATACTTGTTGCAAAGAGTCTTGTTCGACATTGCAACACTTACAAATTTATTATTATTATACTATTTATAAAGAAATAATTATTATTTCAACAGTACTCTATTTTTTAAATAATATCAGCAGATGGAAAAATATTTTCTTTTATTAAAACACATGATACGATTGTTTATATCACGTATACAAATATAATATTTCCTTATAAATTTTACACACAATGTTTTCTCTTAAGAACTATCTTGTTAATTTAAATCTTTTTTCATCATTGGATCAACATAATAATGAGCAAAGAGATGATGATCATCAACAACACCAATGGAATACTATTTGGACACGACTTTATCTTATTCTCCTTATAATAACACTCTTTAGTATTGGTCTTGTGTTATTCTTGATAAAAGAAACAACATTGATTGTCAGTTCGAATCCAACAAAAGAACAATTTCATACACTTCCTCCAAATGTCAAATGCTCTTGTTCACAAATCTCGATATCATATGGAAAGTTTACTACACTCGAAGCAAATTTTCATCAAATTTGTTCGAGTGATTTCGTTACTGATCGATGGATCCAGACAATTAGTTTTGGTGCGAATTCGACTTATTTCTTCTCGCAAGACTTTCGCACTTTTGGTAGTGCACAATTTCAAGCATTAGCTGCTTTTTGTCGTTTGTCGAAACTGAATATTGAACAAAGTATTTCATTCTTTTATTCAAGTATGTTTTTCACTCCTGAAGTAGTATCTAAAAATATTCTTCAATCACAAACTCAATTATCTATCAATGAATTTCGTTCACGAGCACCAAATAGTTTCAACTCTCAACTAGCAATAATCAACCGCATGATAAATGCTAATAAAATATTTTCTGCTTTACCGATGAGTAGATTTTATTACTACGAAATTGATCAAAGTACGACACAAATCTCGGTGATATCTATTCGCTATGTTCAAAAAGATGGTTTGTCATGTGCTTGCGATGTCGCCGTCTGTGAAATGATTCCGTCCGGTATTTACGATGCTTTCGATAAGTCAAGACCGATTTATGCTAATAGTGAACAATGGTCATTCCCAGGAATATCAGCAGGTTGTTATCCAGTAGATTCAATTCTTGTTTCGACACTCGAATGTTTTTACGATCAGAATTGTGTGAACAAACTTATTTCATTCTATTCAACTAACGAAACATTTAAAGCGATGGATATACTTGATCAAACAATATATAATATAAACTCTACTGTACAAGAAATGATTGATAATTTAATTATAGAAAATTGGACTATCGATATTTCTTACGAAAAATATTTTTCAGAATGTCAATCTACGATCTATGTCTCTTTAATTATAGTTGAAACAAGTTTTCGTACAGTATANTATCATCGACTGCATTAGATGAAAATATTCAAAAAACAATTGATGATTTTCGAACAACAGCATCGAAAATATTTGTTAATACTCTTTCATTAATTCGAGAAATAATAGGAGCAAATATGATACTGAATTTTTTTTCAAGTAATTGGGTTCCACATGGTCCATCTAAAATGCTCAATGGGTGGGCTATGCATCACACACCCCGAAATTACAACGGATGTAGTTGTGCACTATCGTCAAAATGTGTATCCCCATCTCGAGGAATGTTAGCAGGTTGTTATCCCCTGGAATCTATTCTACAATCAACAATGGCATGTTTTTATAATAAAACTTGTATCAGTCAGCTGAGCTATGTTGGTAGATTAAATGTTTCCACATTGGTTTCAAGTCATTTTCCATTAAATACAACAGTTGAATCAATTATAAATGAATTAATGATTGAAGAATTAATAAGTAATATTTCTTATGATTCTTATTTCAACGGATGCGCACCATTGTCATGTACATATACATATGTTGATGATAACCATGTCGTTGAAGCAATAACACGATTAATTGGTCTTTATGGTGGATTGATTATCATCTGTCGATTATTTGCAGTTGTTATTGTCAAACATATTTTATTCGTAACACAAAGAATTATACCAACAACTGACTAACATATGGATGACTGAAAGATACATGCTTGCATAGAAATCATTTGGGAAAACTAAATAATAAAGATACTATTTTCCACAGTATTTGTCTCTGAATAAGGACATTTTTACAGACTGAACGAAAAACTAAACCTACTATGAAAAGTAGCATAGATTATAGATACTTTCATATTATTCTTAAAGTCTCATTATAAAGGATTGAGGTATCAATCTACGAACTTTGGGTGTGTCCTAAGTATAGAACCTGTAAGAAAAGGTATTGCTGTAAAGTTTTACTAAATTTCAATTCTTTAGAAGAATTATTAACTGTCAAGAACAAGTAACAGTGTAACATGCTAAAATATTTGGAAAAGATAAAATCGATATTTACTTTTAATCTGTCAAAATTTATTGTGTTTGTGATGGATGACATATTCATTGATATTTTTGATTGATATGTAAGAGTAAGTCATTTTTACTCGAACAAAATTATACAAGAGCTGTGTTCGTCGAGTTAAAAGTCATGTCTTTTACTCTTATGCTTGTTACATTTTGATAATACGAAATGCAGATATTATTCGTGTTCGTTTGTCTTCGTATTTCTTCGATAACAGCAAGTAAATATTAAAAAAGGCTATTTGAGCGTAGACAGGAAATGGGAACAATAATTTCTACATTCTGAAATTTTCCAACAATGGTCGATTGTAATAACCGAATATTTTAGGTTCGAAAAAAACTGTCACGAAAAATTTTCTTTGTTTACTGGAAATCGACATGAATTGAAAGAGGCGAATTGATTTATTATTTAGTAGTTCGAGAATGAGACCACTTTCACTAAAAAATTTATAAATAACTTTCGAGAGAGTAATCTGACTGGAAATTTGATAATAGGAACTGTTGAGAACATTTTCCAAAGAAATATTTTAACTTTCTATAGACCTCATGATTTACAACACGGATCTGAATGGACTCACAGAAAAATATGATTGTTTGATTATTGATGATCATAACCTTGCAATTGGGAAAAATGAATATTGTAGAAGACCACTTGAAAGTCTAATTAATCGGAATGCCGATGAGTGTGATGAAGCTGCTATTTATTTTTCAACTTTACGTAAACATAATCGAACAAGTTCATATATGATCAAATATGGAGCACCAGTTGATACTATTGATGCATATCAGATCTATCTGGAAACTGGAAGAGAAGACGGTAAATATTGGTGTTCATGTCTATATTTCAACTTCAGATCGTTTGGCGTTAATTGCGAATATATATTTTCCAGTTTTCTTTACACTATGCAGGAACATTCCGATAACTTTTTGGAGACTATAATCTATACTCTTGACCAGAACATCCATAAAACTTCTGCATCTCAGACGGATGTGACAAATGGAAGTTGTTACATTGATTTACCTGAATGCAAACTGATATCAACCGCCTGTCTTCATTGGAATCAAATATGTGATGGTCAGTCTTTAATAGATGATTACAGAGTGATTAAAATTATTTGAAACAATTGAGAAAAAATTAGCTGATAGTTCTTGTTTTTGTATCTATCAACAGAATATGATATACAGTGTGTCCTGAAAATACTTTCCTAAAAGCTTTTGTGTATATCTTCGCTATTTCATTTAAATTCCTCCATAATTTATTTTTGATTTGTAGCTAAGATTACTAAGCTTTAGTTGTTCTAGACATCCAGTCTTGCTGTTTTCTGAGAAGCAGTGCCTATAAGCGAAATATACCGATAATCGAAGCACAAAGTCGAAATTTCTGAGAAAAAAATCTCTGAATGTCGTGTTTTTCAGCTATGAGAAAAAATAGTCATGTTTTTGTATCTCGCCCATAGGTGTTACTTTCTAAGAAGTGGTCGAGGCAATTTTCTGGAACAACTAAAACTTGATATTCTCAGCTACAAATAAAAAATGAATTGTTAAGGAATTTAAATAGAATAACAAAGATATACACGAAAAATTTCAGCAAGCTATTTTTTTGACACATTGTAGGATCAGCAATAATTATGAATATCAGATGGAATGAGCGAGGAAAATAAAATTTGACGATAGAGTCTTGTCAGTTTATGAAAACACTTTGGAGACTATACTTATTTCGTTAAATACTGTTCAATGATATTGAGCAAGTTCCACAATGATAGCCAGAGAAAGAACTCTATAGGTTGACACAAACGGAGAAATATTCTTGTTTTTAGGACAGATTGATTGTGACAATGGTATTGATGAACAATATTGCTTAGCACTTGAACTAAATCAATGCAATGCTCAGACAGAATATCGATGTCGTCAAGGTTTCTGTATTTCTCGTCAAGCAGCGTTCGATATGGTTCGTGACTGTCTTGATGCTTCGGACGAACATCGCTTCGACAAATATAATATGGTCCTTACGACGGATGTCTTTTGTGAAGACCATGAGTTTCTTTTCTGCCATGAACATTTCTGCGGTAAGAACATGTTTGCTTGTGGTGATGGAACATGCTCTAGCAATTTGTGGGATCGACTGTCCTGCTCAACAAAACGAGATTTACAATTTATACGCCACATTCTGTCAACATCGATGACTGACAAAGATTCTTGTTGGACATATGCCATTTGTCATCTGAAATTTCTCGATGTTTTTCCTCATATAACATCGTCGATTTGTCAAAGAAGCAAATGTGAGAAAGATATGTTCTTTTTTCCTGCTGAACATCCCATCGTATATCCCAACGTTCAACTGCTTTACAAGACAAAAAGAATATTTTCTTCCGATAATGTACAACCAGATTACATATGTTTTGATGCTCTTAAATGTCAGTATCATAACTGGTCAATGATTACTCTATTCAATAGAACATGTTCACCGTGGAATAACTTCAATAAAATTATGTTTTCGAAAGATTCATGGCATATGATGATATTTAGCATTCAACAAATATTTATTTCCTGTACTATTCCTTCGATTGAGTCGAAAAATGATGACCGTTTATTCGAATGTGGACAATCGTTCTTCATATCAAAGCATCGCTTAAACGATGGCTATGTAGATTGCTATATGGGTATTGATGAATATCAAGAGCGTGATACATGCGCATTGAATCTTGCTAATCGATTTCAATGTCAAACGGACAAAACACAATGTATTCCACGTTTATTTTTGTCCGATGGTATCGAAGATTGTATGGATGGATCGGATGAGAACTCTCTTTATCCCTGTTCGTCGTATCCTGTAGAAGCTGGTTGTAAATGGAAACGAGGTTCGTTGAATATTACTGTAAACTTCAGATTTCTTCAATTATGTGATGGATTTATCAGTATCAAAATTGACAATATGACAGATGAAAGCAATTGTCTTTCGACTTGGATTGATCAATGCAACTCGTCTTGGACACGTTGTGACGGTTACTGGCATTGTCGCGATGGGCGCGATGAACTGAATTGTCCACCAATTCCACAATATCCTTGTAAGAACAAAGAAGAATTCTATTGTATGAACAGAACAACCAGGACATTTGTTTGCTATCCTTCACATTTGGCCGGTGATGGGCATGAAGACTGTGTTGGAGCAATAGATGAAAGGGTAGGCGGGTACTGTCATCAAACGTAAGCAGTGAATATCATTGAATTATACTGTATTCCTTAATTTTTTTGTAGTAATCCAATGAATAAGACAAAACGTTTTCGATGTGGCAACTCAAGTGTTTGTCTTCATCATCAACAGCTTTGTAATGGAATTCGCAACTGTCCAATAGATAACTATGAAGATGAAGGTGCATTATGTCCATGGCTAGAGAACACATTAACAACAGAAAACCAAAATCCATATTTTCTTTGCCCTAATCAATCTAAATTAGCATTTCGTTGTAACCAAATACGAGAGTGTGCTAATGGTGAAGATGAATTTTATTGTAACATTGATGAACCTGACTTTATTCGCGGTATGCTCTATCTTGAACAGTATTTATCATCTATTATTGTATATCCTCCACAAATTCCAACATCATTGCTATCGAGTAAACATGTAAAGACCGATATAGTATCAATACATGCAAAGTAAAAAAAAGTTACTGAATTTTTTCAATATTTATATATGTAATAATTGAATGTTGATTTAGAATTGCTCGAATGCATCACACTCAATTAACTTCAAATAAAAATCTTGTGCATGCTACCTGGTTTTGTAATCGAGGTCTCTTAGGATACAAAAACAATAAAGAAATTTGTTTTTGTCCATTCTATTCATATGGAGATAGATGTGAATTCCAACGACGTCGAGTGACCATTACTGCTCGCGTGGAGACGAATGATTTTTATTCAGACAATTTTGTTTCATTAAAACTGGTCTTTTATTTAATTAATAGAGAAAATTTCCATATTGTAGATTACACTCAAACTATTATTATTCCTCGTAAAATGCGAATGAATTCAAGACCATATGATTATAGCAGTCTCTTCATTTATCTTCTTTTCCCAACTCATCGATATAAGGAATTTCGAGAAGCTGCCCATTTTGTTAAAATTGATGCGTTCATTCTCAATAATCAATCGTTGGATTTTCAAGCAAGTTGGTATTATATTTTACCGTTTAAATTTCTTCCTGTTCAACGACTTTCTGTGCAGCTGATTTTAGTAAACACAGTTTTTAGGTCGCTCGGTACATGCATTCATGGAACACGCATGCCCTACATGAATAGTGAACAAACTTGGTGTCATTGTGAACCTGGTTGGATTGGCACAGAGTGTCGTTATCGTGATACAGTTTGTCATCCCAATCCTTGTTTCGCGGGAAGTATCTGTATATCTGTTAGAGAACAGTACGTCTGCTTATGTCCATCGAATCGCTTTGGACCAACATGTCGAATTGAAACAACGCATATCTGTCATTCAGATATATGCCATAATAATGGCTCATGTTTAACACTGGATGTTAATGGGCGAATAGGAGAACGCCGATTCTACTGTCTGTGTCCTCTTGGTTTTACAGGCCTTAAATGCGAAAAAAAAGCAGCTCGTTTCAATATTCGGTTTGAATCGGAGTTAATTAATAAATACTTGCACGCTCCAGCGATCATTTTTCGTCTTAGCCGTGTAGGACACTTGGCTCAGCTCGAAGATTCTTACAAATACATGATTAAAAATGTTCAACTTGCAAAATCGTTGCCAACTTTTTATCGCGATCCAAAAGTGCATCATTTCGATTTTGCTTTTGTTCAACTATTCATAAGCGCTCATGATATTTTTGGAAAATATTATTTAATCGCTAGTAATAATACGTTGAGTTCCGGGAAGGAAGAACATCTTCTTGCCATGGATATTAATTCAACTGTCCTAGCACAAAATTATTGTCCATACATTGATCAATTATTTAACACGACAATTCTACGATTAGTTTCATTACAAAGAGCTAAATATTATCAACAACCATGTCAAAATCATTCTCAATTGATGTGTTTTCACGATGAAAGTTTCATATGTGTCTGTGATCGGTATCACATAACTAAATGTTTCAATTATGCTCATCGATCAATGAATTGTTCAAGTTCACATTCATGTCTCAATGGAGGATTATGTCTACAACAAGATGAAATTCGAAATCCGCTTGATTATTTATGTATTTGTGAAGAATGTTTCTTTGGAGAACGTTGTCAATTTACTACTTCTCAGTATACAATTTCATTAGATGCACTTGTTGGTTCACTGATTCTTGTAGATACGCCGTTTCCACAACAGCCATTCCTCATTCAAATGATATTTTTTATTATTTCTGCTCTTTTTTGCATCGGATTCTGTTTGAACACATTGACTACTGCTCTTTTTATTTGTCAAAAAGATTGCCAATCAACTGGGTGTGGATTTTATATCATTGCCTCATCGGTTTTAGGTATTGGTTGTTTAGGTGTATTAATGCTAAAATGTATCGCATTAATTCTATTACCAGAGTTATCTAGTGGAATGAGCTGTATTTTGATTGAATATTTTCTTAAATATTTACCAACAGTAGTCGATTGGACGCATACATGTGTGCTTCTTGAACGTGTTTCGACTATTCGAAAAGGAGCAAGTTTTAATAAGGAAACAAGCAAAAATATAGCTAAAATTGTTATTCCAAGTCTGATTTTACTTATTGGCATAAGTCTGATGCATGATCCTTTTCATCGACAATCAATAATTGATCCTCGACTAACTCAAGGTCGTCGACCTTGGTGTATGGTTGAATTCAGCACAAGTATTAGCAAATTTTACAATATGATCATTAATATGTCACACTATTTTATTCCATTCATTATCAATCTTATTTGTGCCGTAATTATCATTTTATATGTATCTCGTATGAAATCAAAGATAAAAAGTCAGACTTACAGTAAGGTTCTCAAAAAACAAATACTCGCTTGCAAACATTTGATTATTAGTCCTATTGTGCTAATTATTCTTGCTCTACCTCGTCTTACGTTTGCTACTATATTTACTTGTATTTCAAATTCAACACCATGGCGAATATATCTTCTCTTAGTCAGCCACTTGTTAAGCTTTTTTCCACAGATCGGTACATTATTTATCTTTGTTTTACCGTCGACAGATTACACAAATGAATTGAGGATTTTTACCAAAAAACTTCGTCTAAACAAATCAGCATGGATATATTTTTCTGATTTATATCGATTGAAGCGTCATATAAAGTAACACATATGTCGATTATATGAATATGATGATCGGTCATTCTCCATCGCTCGATAACATGAGAATCTCATGAATCCGAGCATCATCTATGAACCAATGGCAGCGTTTCACTCATCATACTCCTGTTGTCTACCGTATTAAATGAACATTTCTGATATTTCTTAGCAGACATAAATGAAGTTTCGATTATTCTTATTATTGATTATAATTTGATCTACACGATTCTATTTCATCTTGAGGGTGAGGGTATGGGTGTGGGGTGAGGGTGGGTGAGAATGCTTAAAGACAAGAGAATTTTCATCTTCTGAGAACCATGCTATGGACGAATAACTAACTAGGGGTGTCGCCATTTGAAATTTCGTAGACAGAGATTTTAATAGAAATAGTGTATCTTCCCGCGCGGATTGCTTGATATATTCAATCGTATGAAATTAAGTCACCCAAGTGCTACTTGTTACATAACCACAATACTGAATCTATTTTCTGTGACCAAAAAGAAATCTGGTCGTCTACTTCACGGAGTTGCTGTCATTACGTCATGTTTGTTGATATAGTCATATCAGTGAAATTCGATATATTTTTTAAAATTCTGGCAATTTTTATAAATAACGTTATTGAAGAATCGCATAGAAAATGGCGATAATCGAGGAAAGCAATTGAAGGAAAATAAAAAGCAGTGCATGATTGATGATTAAGTAGTATGATGAATGGAGAATATAGATAAAATATCCATAATATTGTTTACGAAAATTTTTCTCAGTGATGACAAAAAAAGTTACTAGATCAAGCGGCGCACACGACCTTCAAGTACTAGATCACAGTTAGCGCCTGACTTCCACCAACCTGCACTGGTAGCTGTTGCTGTTAGCTTGGCTGCATCTCGGTTAGTAGCCACTTGGAGATTTTCATTATGTTGTCGTTTCATCGATTCCATATAATCAACTGCTGCCTTATCTCCAGCTTCTGCAGCTATTTTTATAGCGGAATCATACTGATTGATAATTGTATTTTGATAATTAAGTAAAGTACCAGAAGCATATGATTCGGTTGACCATGAACAACGCCATTCTTCACGTCGAACGACGCGTGTTTCTAAAATTTCACCGTTTGCCGTTTTTGTGCACGTTTGTGTGTCCGTTTTTGGCTTTATTCCGGCATCTGCAATACGAGCTTTTACTTCACAAAGTGTTATCCATTTGTCTTCATCTACACCTTGTGGAGGAATAGTTAAACCTACACGAGCAAGAAAACTTGTAGCCCGTTCTTTGACATCGCCTTGAGCATTAACTTGATCAAATCCGACCAAGAAAAATAAATATATTGAAAAGAAAATTACCAATCGATAAGTAACTTTGAGAAACATTCGTTAATCAAATTGGTTTCTTATATTATCTAAAAATGAACCTCAAAATCAGTCTTCCATCAGTACTTATATGTTTATGAGACAATATGCTGATGTAACTTCAAGCAGTCAGATGATATTATGTGAAACTCATGTAAATTTATCTAATAAGCAGGATTCTATTCTAGACACGATTCTACTAAAAGCAAAACGTAGGTCAATAGTTATAACCTAAGTTTTAAATGAATTATTTTCAGTTCTCACACTGTTCAAATGTAATGATAGACATCGAAAGTAAACTATACACAGCTCTACAATTTGGAGCCTACTGCATTTCTATGAAAAGTGTTTTTTTGTTAATACAGCTATTAAAATCTTGAATCAAAAATCGGGTACGTAGCCGACAATCAAACTAACGTCTTTATTTATAGGTACACAAAGAGAGAGAGAGCGTGATTACAAAAACGATTACGAATAAAGAAATGTTTTAAAATGAGATATGCTAAGTATGTTTCTTAGACTTGTAGGGTCACATTTTCTCATCAATTGATCAAAAAGTTAGGAGTAAAAATATAAGTGTTCTTATTTTTTTATGCATCATTAAATCTTTTAAAATGAATAAAGTAGAAAATATTGGAAAACAATCTGCTTCATCTATTGTATATGTATTATGCCATCTTAGGCTTTGTTACATATAAAAGGCAGAGAAAACAAAAGAACTTTCAAGCACAAGGTTTTGTTGTTCTTTTTTTACATAATCTGATGGAACTTGAATTGCTAATCGTCAAAAAATACTTCGTATCGTAGTCAAGTACATTTCTGGGACCAAGGAAAGATGAAGACCTCGATGAATATCACCATTAGCTTTTTATACAAATTTTTCATCGCAAAATCTAGTTAAAATAATACCAGATTATGAATGGATATAAATATACTGTTTATTGTCGTTTTCATAAAAACTCGTTCTTAAATATTAGAAGCGAATTTGGTGAGTTCCTGATATAAATATTTATATTCGTACGATGAGATAAGAATACGATTACGAATTATTTTTACTCTATATTTATTTCGTTTTTTTTCCTTGGTGAGTATTTGAAGTGGCATAGTACGGCCCGTATTAACTATTTAGTTTATTCATTCTCTGATGTTTTTTGAAAATGTCTCAAATCACAGACTTCTGTTATATTTTTGTTTACACTTGTGTATGCATGTTACTTTGGAAAAAAGAATGTAAATGGAACATTAAATAAAGACTTCATTTGATTAAAGTGAAAAAGAAACTGCAAGCAACATATACAAAATCAGTTTGTTTCTGCTTGATTGAATAGATTATAAGTGTAATAGTTTACTTTTCGAATAATATCTTTGACACAATTTGAACAGACATCCAAAAAGAAAGCCTATTCCACCAGTGAGCATGTGTGAATAAATATCGGCTCGTGTGATATATGGGAAGAGATATTTGAAATTCAAAGACAATTACTAACAGCCAGCACTGATTTAGGAGGACCACTATTCTTTCGGAAGTAGATGAACAAAATTGATTTCTACTACATTGAGAAATGCATATACACAAGGAACCACCACGAAATAAGAGATAAAAACGAATCAATTCCCTCTACTGAAAGGAGGGTATACACAGAATTTGAGTTAAAAATCGTTCGTTTGTCCGTTCACGTCTTTTACATTGATAGATTAACAATCTATACTGCTTACGAAGAAAGTTTGACCGAAGGATATTCTAGGTCGAGGATCTCGAATTCGATGTTAGATTTTTTTATAAACACTTTCTGTCTCGTTTTTCGCGACAAAGGATCAATTTTTTAGACGATAGCGTTCTAAGTGGCCATACGTTGGTCAAAATCTAATAGTTGACTGACGTCTGATTTCTGGATCTTCATAGTCATTAGCATATTAATGAGATTATACGCTTTTATAAACAGCTGTACTATACGAATGTCATCTGATGCCAGTCATTCAAAATAATGTTTCGCTGGGGGTGAGGGTGGGGCGAGGGTGGATAGATATAAGTGAAACTATATCTATTTCTATTCCTATCTACTCATTTGTTATAAGTGTGATATAGATATCTATTTATATTCGAATTGATACTAGCCTGTTGGGGGTCGACTTATAATGTAAGTCGAGTTAGACAGCTCATGCACTATCTCGTGTAAAACATTTGGCCGATTTAGCTATTCTACGACCATTTGATTATAAAGTTTTGCTGATAAGACCATCTAGATTTCAAGTTACTGAAATGGGAAGACTGGATCAGCTGTTTTTGAATACATGATCACGTTTTTCGGAATGGTTTCAATGAATCATATGTATAATAAGATAACTGTTACTTCGTTTATCAGTTTGCACTATAGATAATTTGAATTTTCCATAACTTTCATTATCTTTGATTGAATTATGGAATTTCTACATTTAAGAATTCTTTAAAATCAAGATTATTTTGCTTTTCTAATTTTGTTGTGTATATGAGCTAATTGCAAGTTTTTTGTAACGTTTGATCAAAAAAACTCGAAAAAAAATTGTTTCGAATTTCGGTACGACGAATAGTGTATCGTATAGTAGTAGATGAGATTAGAGTATGTACAAAGTTTCCCGACAGTTGTACTTAAAATAGCCGAAGTACAAGAGTTTTTCGAAAATTGTGAAAACTGTCCAAATTAGTTTTTGACTTATATGTTTCACATCATTGTGCTTTCGAATTTGAGAAAACTTATTCTCGTTACATACGAAAGTACTATTGTACGTGAAATTGTACATATTCTCGTCCTACCTGTATGTAGAATTCTTGCTTAAACAGGTGTAAAAGTGTTGATAATCGCATATTTCTCATAGGAAGTCTCTTCATCACGAGAAAAACTGATTTTTCCTATTTACATCGCAAGTCAACCGGAATCGTGTTGTAGTTTAATGGTAAAACCCAGAAATAGATCAGACATACAGTTTGTTTTAAAAGAAGCAGCAATTGAATAAATAAAATCATCAGTAGGAATTTCAAATTTCGGTAGAATATCGCTAAAAACAAGTCAGATAGAGTAAAACAGTGAATAATTCGGAGAATTGGTTTTAATTCAAAAGTTGAGTTTCAGCAGTCGTTCTGTACCAAAAGAAGTGTCTTTGCCATATAATGCACCATCTGGTTTGACTGTGACTTCGTGAAGCGATGCCGTACCCTTGATAGCTGTTAAAGAAGGTATATTTTTCTTCAAAGAATCGATTTCTTCTCGTGAATATGTGAAAAGCTTTATATTGGTCTTCTTCTTGACTTCATTGATCAAATCAGCTGCGTTTCTGTAAGACTCGTCAGGATGAAAAGCCACAGTTTGATCCATCAATCGTTTAATCGTGGCACCCGATGCATCCGCCACTCCCTTACCGTGACCTGCCTCCAAATAAATCCATTTCATCGTAGTTTGATTAGTTACAGCATATTGTTTTAAGAAAAAGAAGGTGGTTTTGTTGCGAAATTGAGAAACTGGAGAATCAGATATGAAAATAATCGTTGTAATTCTTGACGGATTATTTTTTAACTTGTCGAAAATCGGTTGTAAACCCGTCCACGCTGCTTCGAACATGTGATTAGTATCGTCAGACACCGAACCAAAGCTATAACAACCATCTTTCATCCATACGTAACCACTGAGTATCGATATATGTTGTTCGTAGTAATAAGAAGCTAAAAGAATATATATTATGAAATAATGATCTTTAGAACATTGAAGTCTAAAAACAATCTTGAGCAAAGCAATACTGTTCTGAGTATATCATTATTAAGCATCAAGATAAAATCTAGTGCTCAGCTATTCACCTTTCTCCTGGCGTGCTTGCTTTAGGTTGTAATTCTCCGACCAATCCAATTGTATCGTAGCAACGTTTTCTTCTTCAAGTGCGACTTCTCTTGCTTTCTTTGCTGCTCGAAATTGTTGACGCACCCGATCAATATGCTTTTCTAAGTCCTACAAGAATACAAAAACAGAACTCACTGTCATTTTCACAGTGATAAGCTCAAAAATGAGTATTATCTTTCATTTGAAAATGATTTATGCCAGCAATTTACATTAATTGTAAATAGTATTTTTTAGATTTCATCTTTCTTTTCGCTCCTTTATTTATCAGTCAAGAAATATGAACATACTTCAATTTCAGTTGTAAATTTGTCGACAAAATCAGAAATAGGAGATGTGATTGTCGTTTTTGTTGAAATAAACATGTGAGATCCTTCATTTTTCTTTTTTGTCCATTCACTGTAGGTTATGGTGAATTTTTCACTTTTGAGTCGTGCTAAATCATG
>CAJNOJ010000476.1:6601-63379 GCA_905250025.1 Adineta ricciae
TGGAATGCAGATTGTAGCAAGGTTTTCGTTGATATCAAAAAGAAATTATTATCATCATCATTAACCTTGACTCATTACGATCTCAAAGAGAAATTGGTTTTGGCTACTGATGCATCGAGCTATGGACTGGGCGCGGTGATAGATCACAGGTTCGCTAATGGAAACGAGAAACCGATCGCATAGGCATCACAAACACTTACTAAAACAGAGGCAGGATATGCACAAATTGAGAAAGAAGCATTAGGAACCATGTTTGGTTTACAGAAATTCGATCAATTTTTGAGAGGACGTCGTTTCACTCTGGTAACTGATCATCAGCCTTTAATTACTATATTTGGTCCCAAGCGCGGTATGCCGACTACATCAGCCAATCGACTTCAACGATGGGCAATCCGTCTAATGGCATATAGTTACGATATTGAATATTGTTCTACTACCCGATTTGGACATGATGATGGCCTATCCAGACTTCCCATTGGATCAGACTTAACATTTGACACTACCAGTGCTAGTGAAGGGCAGGTAGTTGCTGCTATTCAACAAGAATACCAGGCGGACTTACCTATTCGTGCGAAACAGGTCGGTCAAGCTACTCTCAAAGACAATGTGCTTTCGTTAATATACCACTATACTCAAGATGGTTGGCCGGAGAAGCATCCGACCGAATGTCAATCATATTTCAAAATTCGATATTAATTATCTACCTCATATGGTAGCATTGTGTGGGGCCTGCGCACCGTTATTCCATTGTGTTTTCGAACACGTCTTTTGAATCACCTTCATTTAAAACATTCTGGCATGGCTCGAATGAAAGCGGAAGCTCGACGGTATTTCTGGTGGCCCAATCTCGATAGTAATATTGAACATGTCGCCAGGAATTGTCGAGCTTGTACGGAAAACTTCAAACAAACGGTCAAAGTTCCAATGAACCAATGGTCGCCACCTGATCATCCGTGGCAACGTATACATATCGATTTTATGGGTAAATTTATGGGTTTATATTTTCTGGTTATTATCGATGCACATTCCAAGTGGGTGGAAGTGATTACAATGACCACTATCACGTCACAAATCACGATCAATGCCTTGTCATCTTTGTTTGCTTGTTTCAGTCTTTGCCAAATGATTCTATCCGATAACGGTACTCAATTTACGTCATCGGAATTTCAAGATTTTTGCTCTCGTAATGGTATCGATCATGTCCGTACAGCACCAGCACACGCCCAATCAAACGGACGAGCTGAAAGGTATGTTGAGACCGTGAAATCTGCATTCGCGAAGATTGTTCATGAGGGAGGCAGTGTGACAGAAGCTGTGATGAACTTCATTTTCAATTATCGCACGACTCCTCATGCGACAACTGGCCAAACACAAGCCGAGTTGTTTTTAAAACGCCCATTGAGGACTGTACTCGACTTATTACGTCCCAATTATGCAGAAGTCACACGCTTTGCACATAATCGGTATCAATTCAATTTTTGATAAGCAATCGAAAGAGCGTTATTTCCCGGAGGGTGACAAAGTGGCACTAGGACAATTCGTCGCGTGACTATTCGTCGTCAGACAATTCGTCGCAGACTATTCGTCGTCGGACAATTTGTCGCATAGACAATTCGTCGCAAGACAATTCGTCGCAATGTATTGTAATTAATGTGAATCATATTCTGATTCTTTTCTTAATTGTTTTAACTTAATTTGTAATCTAGTTACTGAATAAATGTTGATTTCGGATAACTGTGTTAACTTTGGAAAACTAAAACCAATTTTTTCATTGACATCTTGAGAAGATTAAGGAAAACAGGTCAATCTAAAGATTTTATATAAAACGATTCCGAAAACAGAACACTNTCCTATAGATGTCATGACTCTCTTGTTCTTGTTGGAAATATCCTTACGGAATATTCCATGTCGTCATAGGCTGTTGGAATACTCGCAGGGTATTTCCCCCCTTTCTAGTGTTATATATATATAGTCATGATGTTTTCTCAGTGTAGTTCAGTTTTTATGTTTATTTCTAAATAAACTCTCTTACATCAGGACATGACAATATTAATGATCAGAATTGCCAACACAATGTATTTATATATACATGATTATCTGTCAATAAGAAATTGAGTCATACAGAGACTTCCTTTTACGTCATTGCAGATGATTAGTAATTTGTATTGGTAACGATACCTTGATCATAATACATTGGACTGATTCACAAGGAAATTAGAGAATATTGGAATTTTCTATAGTTTATTACTTTTTTATACTTTTATTATGTTTAACTAATGAATCAAGACATGCTGTATTTGGAAACAATGAAGTTGCCGTTTTCTCGCTCCTTCCGCATGAATCACACGAATTTATTTGCAGATTTACGTAGGAAATATCCGTTTTCTTGATTGTGATTCACATATATGGTATACGCATACAGAACTATCGATAGGTTCTCGAAAAATGTGGTGACAAAATTCCAATAATTTACGACAGTTTTTGAAAGTTTCTGAACAAGTCATAATCCTATCTCAACAATTCGCGCCTGGAAACACTCCTTCTTCACAAAAATAACATCTAATGAATTAAGTTCATAAGAAAGGTTGACCCTCCCCAAGCAACCCCGAATGTAAGACTATACTCACACCTCCATTTTCTCTCTTAGTTAGGAAGAAACAAAATGTTGTGTATCTTCTTTACTGCACTTTCGGGTTGCAATGATGTTCATAAAGAACTAGAGTTTCTGTATTATCAGTTCGTAGTTGACGAGAATCTAAATTGAGATGTTGAGCCAGCGACATCTCATCTTTTCCATTGGACAACTATTTATCAAATAACTGCCTTACTTATCGAATGAAAGATAAGCTGTTTCTCGCACACTCTATTTTCTTCTAGTTATGGACTCATTGCCAGTAGAGGTACTACATCGTATTTTTGATTTTCTCGATGCACAAACAGTCCTACTCTCAGTGGGAGTGCTGTCGCGATCCTTTCGATCAATGGTCAACTTATACAATCGATACGCAGTGAACTTCACAGCTCTTTCGCAACAACATTTTCGTCTTCTCTGTCGACTGATGAATCCACAACAGGTCATCTCATTGACGCTTACGAACGAGTACGATGGATTAAATGAAATTGATTTATTTCTATCAAATGTTCGCCATCTTCAATCGTTCAATCGACTACAAAATTTAGTTCTTGAGAATATCAATGAAAATCAATTGAATTCTTTGCTGAAATATGTCAATCTGACTTTCATTACATCATTCAGCATGAGTATCAGGCATCCAGGAAGACGAATTGCCCAGGACACGGAAAAACTACTTAAATCAATCGTCACACAACCAGGACTTCGTCAATTAGATCTTTCATTGTTGAATCTCAACGTATTACGAACTGACAATGCTACTGTTTCCATGGTTCGATATTTAGTCGTTCGTCACTGGAACAAGATAAACGATCTATATCAAATATTTCAGTCTTGTCCTCATTTACATACAGTTGTTCTCCAAGAAGATCTCGGTCGACTTGATTTCAATGGTGTACGAGAATCCAAACCACGGAGTGCTTTTCATCAAATACGATCTCTAACTCTTGCGGAGTTTATGGAAGATATCGAGATACTTGAACTAGTTCTGGCAATGGTTCCTTCATTAAATCACTTGACTATTATTGGTCCTTACTCAAATTTGAACCTTGATGGTCACCGCTGGCAGCATCTCCTGGAAATAAATCTACCTCAATTAAAGAAATTTCAGTTCTTTCTCCGGCCCATCTACGTTAATAAAAGAACGTTAGACGAACTCGAGACGTTCAATGCTACATTTCAAACACCATTTTGGATCGAACAGAAACAATGGTTCGTTATAGCTGAATATCGAACTAAATCCTTATCTAACATTCACATTTACACCGTACCATTATGTACACGTGAATTCATTTGCGATCTAGAATCCACTCAACTGCCTTCACTGGCAACAACAATGAGAATAGAACACAATAATGTTAAAAGAATAACTGTAGAACTAGGCGAATCTATTGATGTTAGTGCTGAGAGACAAGTATGTAGATTTGATTGGAACTCGCTTCGATCTTTTATCATTATTCTTAGGAAATATTTAATAACTATTGTTTTGGCAAAATTACTGATCTAACACTTGTTTTTCAATCATCATGGTCTGGATCATTATTGCCATTAACCTTGATGGCTATTGATATTACAAATGTAGTGTGTATGTCGCTAGCTTACCATTGTAAAAAGTCAGTTAGTGAAGATGCCTTGAAATTAGTATGCTCTTGGTTGGAACAAGCACAAAATCTTCGCCGTTTGGAAATCTATGGAGAATTTTTGGAGTTCGTAACAAGTTCGCAGCTTGAAAGTATTCTTTCGATACTTCAACATCGACTGCAATGTTTAGAAATAAGGATTAAGCATTTAGATCAGATGAAAATATTTCTTGAACGTTGTGACAATTTGTCAAGACTAAAGTTTCATTTCGACAAAAATATCAGTAAAGAAATCAAGCAATGGTTTAATGATAATACAATCGGTTCAATATGTTGGGGCGAATACCATTCAGTATTCGTATGGCTTGGGAAGTTAAATACTCAATGCACATTGCCTGAAATTAATCAGAAACGTATGAAAGTCGACTCATTTTCATAATCTGTTCGTCAAATTGAATGCAGATTATTTTGATATGTCTTTGGTTATTTCCTTTGCATAAAACAATAACTCAAACTCATTTTTGACTTATTCACGAAGTATTAAACGAAAACAATCTAATCTACTATGAACTTTTCTTTTCTGTTGTATATACGTATATCTCATCGGTAGTTTTTATCTCCGAGTAAAAGCACAGCGACAGTTAGAAACATGATCCTCGATAATGTAATGCGAGACCTTAGTGCTCCTTTGCGAAACAAATAAAAGAGGAAGAACACAAGGTGAATAGCACTACTTTATATTTTTCAATAGTATAAAGATGCGAATTCATTTGTATGTTTTCATACTTCTATGCAATGTCGTATTCCACCATGGAGCGACTGATCACACGCTGATAACATCATCTTACATCAAACAACAGATCGTCGAAACCATTATTCCTCCATACTATACAGCGTACACAATCTTAAACAGAGAAATTGTGCAAAAGCTATTAACAACTCATATTGATATAGATGAGACAGCCGTGCAAACATTGACCGATTCACTATTATGTTCCGCTAAAAATATTCAGAACAAGTTACAGAACACAACAGAAGCTATGGAAAGGATTCGTTATACAGTCGATCAATATATTATACAGCTTGTTTCTGCTATTTCTGATCAAGAAGAACAAGTTCGTCAAAATGAACACGCAGTTAGTCAAGTGCATAAAGACGTGCAGCATGCTCGAGATCAAGTTGCGATTGTTCAAAAGACTGTACAGGAGTGCGAGAGTTCATTGAGTCGGGCTATCATTTCAATGCGAGAAGCGCATGAGGAAGTGAAACGAGCACTAGTGTGTTACATACGAAAACGCAAAGGAGTTTGGGGTTTTGTTCTGAGAATATTAGGAATACTCGCTAAACCAATATGTCGTGTAATTAATCGGACTGGCATCAGTCGGGCAAAGAGAACACGCACAATCACCGAAGACAATCTCGCTCATGCCTATCAACGTCTTCAAATTCAGCAAGAGAAATTTGTGAATAAACAAGCAAAATTAGGGACCGCTAAAGTGCAATTGAATGCTACAAATGCTCAACTACAAACAACTGTATCGACCCTGAACGAACAACGGGAACAACAGAAATTAGTGGCTTCGTTAACAAGCCAGATTAAAGGTGTTGAAGTTCATCTAGTTCATGTATTCAGTTCATCAAAAGCACTACAAGATGCATTAGTTAACATGATGGATTTCGAGCTTGTTCTTGAACCGCTGAAGAGTGTGTCCATTGGAATGGCCAAGTTACATGCAATAGAATGGCTTGACTGGAATATATCGACTGAAAACTATCATCAGATTAATCTAACTCTGACAAGGTTAGCCGAAATCCTGGCTAAAATGCCATTGAAAGTGATGTTTTCGAACGAAACAGGTAGATACTATAATTTCGATCTGATAAACTATATTTTTGGTTGACATTTAAGCGGGTAACTGTAGTCTTTCTTCCAATGTACCATTGCAGAACGTTTCTCATACAGAAGTAGAAGTAAAACGATCTATGGCTGATGTAGAGAGGGAGCAAATCAACTATCCATTGGGCATCTTCGTAGATACAGATAAAACGGTATACATTGCTGATCAGTTCCAAGACAGTATTGTATTGTGGAAGACAAATGGGAAAACGGGTCAAATAGTAGCGGGTGGCCATGGAAGAGGAAATGCATTGAATCAATTCAGTATGCCAACAGATGTTCTGATCGACAAGAGAACGAATAGTTTTATCATTTGTGATGCCGGCAATAGACGAATCATCAAATGGTGTCGCAAACGAGGTACTACAAGCGGTATAATAGTAATCCATAATATCAGCTGTTTTGGCATAGCTCAAGATCGACAGGAATATCTCTACGTGAGTGTTATAGAGAAGAATGAGATTCGACGATTTTCTAGAGACAATAATTACGCGAGAGGAAGGATTGTTGCTGGCGGCAACGGAAAAGGCGATGGCCTAAACCAATTCAATTTTCCTGGCCACCTCTTTGTTGATACAGAACAGTCAATCTATGTATCCGATTGGAATAATAGGCGTATGATGAAATGGATCAGAGGTGCCTACCAAGGAATAGTTTTTAGTAATCACATAGGTAGGCGTTATTATGAAAAAACCGACGTGATTAAATTTTTTCTCTATTTTGAAGTTCCTCCAATGAATGCCCATTGGGAGTATCGTAATACGATTATTTTACATGGTCCTGAAAGAAACGCAACAAAAGGTCAATCTCTTAACATTAGAAATTTCTATATGGATAAAGATCAGACATTATTTGGTGCTGACTCTAAGAATCATCGTATATTAGAATGGAAGGCAGGAGCAACAGTAAGTCGAGTCGTGATTGGTGGCCATGGACCAGGAAATGGCTTACATCAATTGAATGATCCCAGAGATGTAATTGTAGACGAAAATAGCATGTTTATATGCGATTACGGAAACCGACGAGTTATGTTTTGGCCTAACCGAAACGGTGAAAAGGGCGAACTGTTTATTGATGACATTCTATGTTGGAAATTGGCAATAGATGACCAAGGCTCGCTTTATGTGACACATATGTGGGGAGGAGAAGTGAGACGCTATCGTGTCGGCGAAAATGTAACCGTGGTGGCAGGTGGCAATAGCATAGGAGGTGGTCTCAATCAACTCAGCACTCCTCTCTCTATTTTCGTCGACCAAGATTATTCAGTTTATGTGTTAGACGCAAGAGTTACGGTAAATTTTACTCGAAATACGATATTTTGCACATTCTTACTTTCCGTATTTGTAGTTCGGATGGAATCATGTGGAATATTGGCGTGTGGTAAAGTGGGCCAAAGATGCGGAAGAAGGAATACTTATTGGTGAGGGTCATAATCCACAGAGCATTTCAATAGGATCCGTGCATTCACATGGAATGTTCGTTGATTCATTAGGCACCGTGTATGCGGTAGATCCGATATACGGTCGAGTAATGCGTTGGCTTAAACACGCAACACAAGGCATCGCCATTGTCACACAAGGCTGCCCACTACCTGGAAAACATGATACTACCCGTCGGTTTATAGTATTTGATCGTCGTGGAGATCTATATGCTTCAGACATTGATGGTCCTATGCTACAGAGATTCTCGCTTGTCAGGCAGTTGAATAAACTTCAAGAGACTACGGCGTCATCAGGATTCCATTTTTCATGTTCAGCTGCCAAACCAAATATTACAAAAACTAGTAGATGGGCACAGCGGGGTACCGAATTAACCAAGGTAACTGACCATGGCGTAAGAACTTATGATCCCACTGAGCCTTTCGGCCTTTGTGTAAGCCAAGAGGGTGACACTATATTGGTAACTAAGGAGGTATATCATCGCGTCGAACAATGGAGATTAGATGTTCCTAACAAGTATAAAATGCAAATTGTTGCTGGTGGTGATTATCCAGGTTCGGAAAATAATGAGCTATACTATCCGCAGCAGGTTATTATCGATCAAAAAAGTTTGATAATATGTGATCAGCTGAATAAGAGGATTGTGCGCTGGCCTTATGAAAACGGCACAGCCGGCGAAATTATTCTAGGAAATATTTCTTGTGCTGGCATCGCATTAGATGATCAACGATCTCTCTATGTTGTTCATCCGTGGAAAGACGAAGTTCGCCGTTATCGATTCGGAGAAACAAACGGAACACTGGTAGCAGGCGGATATGGTAAAGGCAAAGGTCTCAATCAACTTGAAGATCCTACCCATGTCTTTGTCGATCAAGACTATTCTGTCTACGTGTCCGACACTGAGAATCATCGTGTGATGAAATGGATAAAAGGCGCCAAAGAAGGTATCATTGTTGCTGGTGGTCACGGTAACGGCAATAGTATGACGCAATTAAGCTACCCAAAAGGAGTGTTCGTCGATTCATTCGGAACAGTTTACGTGGCAGATCGTGCCAATCATCGAATAATGCGTTGGGTCAAGGGAGCAACAGAAGGAACTGTCGTTATTGATGGAAATATTGATGTTGAATGCGAATACTATCGATTCAAATCGCCTGAAGCTTTAGTATTCGATCAGTATGGTAATATGTATGTTAGTGAGCCTTCTAACCATAGAGTTCAACGATTTAATATACTTTCTTGACTTTTATTCGAGAGTACACTATGTGCGTGCGTATGTGAGAGACTATTGTTCGTAGGTGTGTAATAAATAATTAATACGTCAGAGAAGAAAAAGAATAGCATAGATAATGTTCATATCGTTAATTACTACATCTTCGTATTTACTCGGATTTTCGGTTGCAATTCAAGATGATCATAAGACATGGCTATGGCCATAGAATTCATTCTTGTGCCATGTTATCCTCAGACGATCTATCGTTAATAAACTGACGATAATCGAAGCTAGAACTATACCACAGTCGTTTATCCATCTGTCATAACAAACGAACGGTACATATTATTATAAGACCAATGATTATTAAAACATGCGGCGCATTTAGTTTTATACGAATCGAAATACGTTCATTTCATGTATTATATTCATTTACGATTGTTGATATTCGCGTCAAGAACTTTTTAGTGAAATTTCTGTAAATAGCATCGTTCGAAATACAACTGAAAATTTTTCTTTCAGTGTTTTAGCGTAACCAGATTAATGAACCGAAATGAATAAAGGAGGAGTGCAATCTATTCGTATGATTTGCGAGTTTTCTTTTTTTATTTGTTTCGATTAAATATAGGAAGAGAAAGAAAAGTATTTAAATTACAAAACTTCAAATGTCAATCATAGTTAATATTCATTAAAAATAGAGGATAAAGTCAACCTACAATAATTTATGTTTCATCACTTTGCCATTACTTAAGTATGTATACAGATTCATGCTGGAATCAAATGCAAGATCGACAGGATTCTCGCTAGTGCCCATAACTACAATGCCATTCGTAGAATTGACGCAGTACATGACGATTCGATTATTCTTCTGATCTGCAACATATAAATTACCTAGAGGATCGAGTTTCAGTCCTCTTGGATTATTGAGGTTTCCATTACCAGTGATAACGTTAGTATATATTACTCGGGGAGTTGAGGAACTGAATGGCCACAGAAACACTTTCGCACCACCTTCGTCACTCATGTAAATTTCACTTGACGAACCATGCGGAAGTAAAAGCGCCGACATCTTACTCAAGGTACTACCAGTGTTGATAACATTAAACAAACTTGTTCCACTGGGAGCCAACATGTACACACTGGCAGCCTTTTGGTCGCCAATATAAAGATTTAGATTATTATCCACCGCAACTCCTACAGGATAGGAGAGACTACCAGTAACAGACGATCCAGATCCAGCAATAATGCTACCAGTTGAAGCGCCTGGTGGAAAACGTCGAACTCGGTAGCTGTTGTGGTCGTTCGTGTACATAAATCCATTTTTGTCAAACGTAATGTAATCAATATGATCCGTTTCAGCCGTTGTTCCATTTCTACCTACACAATTTGTCGAACATCGATCAACATATCCAAGCTTATGATCGGAAAGATACATTCCGTCAGAGGAATCTATGATTATACTAGTGGGCTCTTTATTGGTACTAGTATAAGTATCGGTAACTGTTACACCTGTTGCATTCCAACAATAATTAGAACCTACGAATTCGTAAAGGTGATCAGTAGATACAGACACAACAGCGCAAAAGACTTACAGCTGGTACATCCGGTGGTCGTTGTTGTAGTTGTGCTAGTGCTTGTGGTAGTTGCTGATGTTGTTGTTGTGCTTGATGTGCTTGATGTACTTGACGTACTTGTTGTGGCTGACGTGGACGACGTCGATGATGTGGATGATGAAGTCGAACTTGACGATGATGTTGAACTAGTTGATGATGTAGATGATGTAGATGATGTAGACGAAGTTGATGATGTTGAACTGGTGGAGGATGTTGATGATGTTGATGATGACGTTGAGCTAGTTGATGATGTGGATGATGTGGACGAAGTTGATGACGTTGAGCTGGTTGAGGATGTCGATGACGTGGATGAAGTTGAAGAGGTAGACGAAGTGGAAGAAGTGGTCGATGTCGACGATGTTGAGGAAGTCGATGAAGTAGAAGAGGTTGATGATGAGGAAGAGGTACTTGATGTAGACGATGTTGAAGAAGTGGATGAAGTAGACGATGTCGTCGTTGTTGCAGTAGTCGTTGTTGTAGTTGTTGCTGTTGTGCTCGTAGCTTTAATAAGAAAAATCAATATTTTCGGAGCCTACTAAATCTCTCTTGATATGTGTCACTCACTCGTTGTTGTCGTCGTAGTAACTTTCGGTTGCATAACTATTAAATCAAGAAGAAAATCATCTTCATACCATACATCGGCCTCACAAATACTTACGAAGCCAAATGATTGCTGTAATCAAAGCTGCAAGTAGGATCACGGCGATTGCAGCAGCAATCAAAGCCCAGCAACAGCATCTTGTTATATGGAATGAAGCACCCCTTTATCAAACAAGAAAGATGTGATCATATGAGAAGCTCGTTGAAAGCTACCTTCTTCGTCTATTTCTTCGATTTTCGTCATCATCCTTATCATTCCATACTCCTATCTAAATTGCATAATATAGTGAGTATCATAATTGACATTATAATATACAAGTACCTTCAACGGTGAAATCGAGTTTGTACTACCAGGAGACGATAACCGTGAGAATAATCCTGGCAAATAACTTTTCTCTGTCTAAAATAGCAAGGTGAGCATTTAACAATAGTTCAGCGTCTCATCTAGTGGATTTGCCTACATCACTTGGTGTGACCTGGCGTGAGATGGAACTATTCGCATTTTGCGCATTGATGGACGAATCTCGCGTTGAACCACTAGTCCTGCTAACATTGATTTGTGATGGACTTATTCTCTCTGTATGAACAGATGAAATGTTGGACTTCCTTGGCTGACTCTGTGTAGCAGCGGACGATTCATTTGTACTTTGCGTACTAGTAATTGGCGGATTTGCCTAGAAGAAATGAATCCCGATATCCAGTAGACTAACGTGGCGAAATAACTCACTGTTGATGCGCTCTTCTTAATACGAATAACTGTTGGTTTAACTCGGCGTGTAAGCATCAGAGTATAATATGAAACAATGAATAGAGTTTGGCATTTTTCTCTTTTTCTTAAATATGTACTTTCAATGTATAAGATTTTGCACGAAGGAAAATAATTTTCTTGTGATGACATACGAGATCAGCCATAGAAGCCTTCACATATTTCAGTTGAAACAATTGTTGTTCAAAGTAATTATTTTATCGTTGTTATTTTCTGATCGCATTTCTGTTTTTTTTTTCATCAAGAACGATCCAATCATGAAGCTCACTACATACATTTATTATTCATTTTCTCTTGTTTATATAAATCTCATTTCATAAAAAAATGCAAAAATTAAATGAGAACTCTTCACCGGATTCTTTTTCAAAATAATGAGTCCACCTAAATTTTCTAAAATAGTATAAAAAGAAGACTTGAAATTGCCCGCAAAAAACTTATTTAATCATCGAATACATTTGTTCATAACGCTACTACGTAAGATAAAAACCAACGTGAATATATCCGATGATAAAGCAATATTTTGAATAGCGAACGAATGTTTTCGTCGTTAAATATTGTTATCTATGTTGGCCTGATTTATCAAGCATAGAGATATACGAAATAAAAAAGAAAAAAAAACATTTTTATTACAACAATTCAAGTTCTAGAAGTGTTTCTCTGTAAGCAACATAATATATATTCAAATTAAAAATGCGGAATAGGGAGTATAAAAAAATCCTGTCTGATTTTTAGAGATGTCGAATAAATTTACTCGACGATCGCAAAGTACAACACTCAATGAATCAAGCCGACAAGTAGAAAGATGTCCTACAAATTTCTCGGAGACATCTATGAAGAATACTGTGGTTCATTGCGAATTTTGTCATGAATTTGGAAAAACTCATGCAGATAATTTGCCCAGCTTACAAAGCGACAGTCAAATGAACTATTGGTGTACTTATTGCAAAACATATTGTTGTATCCGAAACGCTAAGTAACTCCCAGCTATCCATCGATCCCGTGTATAAAGAAAACCAGGCCTCTATGCTACGTTCTTTTCAATAAATTTTTTTCTTATGACTATATTTATCTAAATGTCCTTTCTGAGCAAATAAGTCGTACTCCAGTGAGAGTTTATCGACAATTGAGAGGAAACCATCGTTGATGGAATTTTTAGAACACAGCAAGTACCTGCTAACATCTGTGAAGACATTTGAGATCAGTGTGAATCACCGCGGCATATAGGAAAAACAAGTATTATATTGTTTGTTTCTCACAGGAACTCATTGTTGATATTAATACTTTGAACTTGAACCAAAAGTGGTCTATTATTTGCGAGCTCATTCAAAAAAATAATGATCAAAGAAATGTGACTAATTGGTATTACTCAAATGTGTAAAAAAAACTTGTTCTTCCTTTAATATAACTGGATGAATGGAGTAGATGAAAGCGGTCCTGATCATTTGGGCCTTCAAGTAAACATTGACTATAACAGGTATAATCGAACGTATAACATAGTGACTGGAGATTATTAGATATTCTTACCACAATGTTGTGAAATACGACTATTTATCGTTTCAAAAAACTTGTAATCTTCACAGGTAACTATAACGCGGCTGATATGGTTGCGGTCGTTGAAACAGGTATTTCTGGAGTATGTAGAAAAGGATGAGAATGACTGTAAGGATAATTAATGTGATGATTAAAGATCAAGTATAATTGATCTATACAATGAAATAAATTTCGTGCCTTTTATCGTATCATAATAAAAAAGATATTCCCAAGAGAATCGATTGTATGGCGTTTCGTAACTGAAATTCTTCTTCTACTATTATGTTTTGATTATTTATGATAGTTATATCTATTCACGTTTGATTCATTTTGTTGAAAAACATCCAAAAAAGTAAGATCGTATATCATTTGACAAACATCTGAATGAAATATGATACAGAGACAAACATTGTCAAGCATATTCTCGATCGAATGGTTGAAAAAAACAAGAGTCATTTATTACAGATTGTTCTTATCAGTATCGTGTGGTGCATATCGTTGAAAAAGAACGCACAAGATCGAAGATGAAAAAAGCAAAACTTTATATTCTCCTTGCATTAATTCTCTGTTCAACAATAGTTACAATTGCACTAACAGCATCAGTATTGGGTATTGTTGTTCGAAGAACATATAAATCGGAGGCAAATGTCCAATGTGATCAAGGCATGTTAGTATGTTCCATATCTTCAGATGATTTAATGAAACATTTGCAACAATTACAAAATATTGCCGATGAATGCAATGGAACACGTGCTATTCATACTGAAGGATTCAATCGAACCTTCGATTATATATATAGTTATTTAAAAACAAATACAAACCTACAAGTGCAAACGGAATTTTTTCCTTACATGAAATTCAGTTTGAATGGTGACCCTGTTCTATCAACAACCATCAATGGTCTAGAAATGAATTATACATATGGCTCAGGCAATGATTTCATCAGTTTAAGAAATTCTGGATCGTCCAGTCTTGCGAAGACGTTTCAGTTAGTATCAATGCCTGCTTTCGGTTGTGAGGACTCAAATTGGTTGAATACTACATCATCACCGAGTGGTAAAGTTGTGCTTATCAAACGTGGTGTTTGCACGTTTACTGAGAAATCACTTCTGGCTGCTAGGTACGGCGTCGCTGGTCTTCTGATTTACAATGATGGTACATCATTAGATCGATATTCACCAGCATCAGGAAGAGTAGATGAGAATGTAATATTTCCTGCGTTATCTCTGTCTTACCAAGTCGGTACGAAATTATTGAATACTATTGAAAACTTGAAAACGAATGTTTTCATCAAAATTCATCTTTCAACAAGCAAATATCCCGAACCAGTGGGTAATATCTGTGCTCACACAGTGACAGGCAATGCAACAAAAACGATCGTCATCGGAAGCCATACTGACAGCGTTCCCGATGGTCCCGGAATGAACGATGATGCTAGTGGTACTGCAACGAATCTTGTCTTGGCAACAAATTTGGCGCGTCTATTTCAAAGTGGATCTTATCCACCTTATAAGTATCGTGTCAAATTCTGTTGGTGGGGTGCAGAAGAAGTCGGTCTTGTCGGTTCTGAATATCATGTTTCTCAAGCAACCATCAGCACGATTCCTGGTGAACGTATTTCGGATTATCTTGTTAATCTTAATTATGATATGTTGGCGTCACCGAACTTTCAAATGGGTATTTATGATGGCAGTTCAGCGAATTTTAGTACAACTCCGCCATCAGCACTCCCTGGTAGTATTCGATTGACACAATTGTTTCGTGATTGGTTCATCAGTCAGAATCTTCCATATACGATCAGCGAATTGGGTGGTGGAAGCGATTATGCATCGTTTTTAGCTGTTGGTATTGCGATATCAGGTTTAAACTCAGGTATCAGCGATAGAAAACCAAAAGCAGAAAGGGATTATTACAACCGACTGTTAGGTCAANTTGACAATACTGCTGAGTTCTAAGCATTTAAACTTACCTTCTGACTGACTTGTCTAGTTCCGCATTCGTCAACCCTTCCTTGTCCCCACGGCCACACCCACACTTCTATTTTTCTTTATTTCTCAAAATCTGATGCATTCATAAAACGAAAAATATGCTCTATGTGTTCGTCGCTTGTATGCCGATCACATCGAAGAAAACAATCGTGCCACCGATAGGATATTCAGGTCTATGCGATTTCCAAATGTTATGATTCGCGATTCACAACGTTAGTGGCATATGCAACATTGAATACTATGGGTTCGCCCAGAAACGCGAATCGACAATGAACGACTCTGCAGTGGTTGTGTATGGCGCACCATACTAGGACTTGTGCCGCTGTTGAAAAAGTTTTATTTTCATTCGTCATCTACTTGCATGCCAAATGCATTCACACATGATCGAGGCATTTTTCCATTGATTCATCTTTCCAATATATTTCAGCGAAGCGATAAAACAGGAACTGAGAGAAGAAGAAGGGAAGAAGAAGAAAAAGAAGTTGTTCCGATTCAAGTCATGCTAAGTCATAGCATTATACCCCAACTTCGGCTTCCCGAAATTGTACGCGAAACAACGAGAGAAGGAAAGAAGAAGTTGTTCCGATTCAAGTCATGCTAAATCATAGCATTATACCCCAACTTCGGCTTCCCGAAATTGTACGCGAAACAACGGAGAAAAGGTTTCACATACCTGTAAATAAACAGCTTTTCAGGTACATGATTGATTTTGAATGGAGATCGTATTCGCAAAAATAATTGTCAATTGAGTGGGTTATGCGATGCCCATTAGAAAGACTGAACTGCAATCTGGGAAGTAGTTGCTGATCGAACAGCTTTACTGGATACAAAATGCAGTGTGTACTTAATGATAGCTATTTGTAATACTGTGCCATACTTGTTTAATTAACTACTGTTTGTCCCAACGTCAGGAGTACTATATCTCTTTCGCATGAGCAGAGCACTGGCAGTGTGGCACCACTTTTATATGAAGTTGAATAAAATATTATGATGTAGTCATCGTCTCTGAAGTTGGTGTTCTTTCCGAAGCAGAATTAACATTGTTACTGATACTTAACGTTTGTGAAAGATGCGAGCGCTTTTGATATCAACTGGCTCTTGAAGAGTTTAGTTGAAAAATAACATAAGTTCCACGTGCACAGTCATCCTAGTGGCGTTGAACAATGGTCGACTTCGAGTGATGGACTTTTTTCGTTGGAACAGTATGAGACGATGTTGGTATTTAGTGTTTTTCGCGACGGGCGCATTTGCTGTAACTATCGTGTTACTTCGTTTTCGCTTGTGTCCGTTATTTCGAGTGTAATCTTTGTATTATCTACCTTTGTCCTGCGCACCCACTCATAGGCAATGATGCGGATGGTTGATTGCTTTTGCTTCGTATCAGCCGTTTACTTATACATAACACAAAAATATTCGGTAAATAAAACTCCACGTGGCGAAAAAATTAAAGGACTACTGAATAACGGCTGACTTTTGTAGCTGTTTCATCCATAAAATAAAAGTTTTGACTTATCGTCACAAGCCTGTATGTTGATCGGATTTCCGAACTATCGCCTTTAGGTTAATACAGTAAAAAGTAAAGAAGGATGGAAGAAATCTTTCAACATATAGCTATTTTTCGGGCGCTCAAAAGAAAGTCGATTCACTCATTAAGCTTTGGAAGATTTATTTTTGCAAAGGAAACATATCTAAGCAGGTTTCTAAATACGCTTTTTCACGTTGACAATGAATCTGACCCCAGTTTCGTAAAAGACATGTTGTACACATGCCTGTATCACTCAACAAGAAAGTTTCTGTAGAAAGTGCATTGAGCATTTCTGTTTTATGCAGAATTTTCTGTTCTAAAGATAGCGCCACTAGCCCATTTCTTTTACAAATAAAACTGCTTTGCGCTTCTATAGTCAGTTTTCCACTTTCTTCGGAGACTTTCTGTTTGCATATCGATGGTTCCGTCTAATTTATTTTACCAAGCACTTGCCTACACATATAGATTAATCCGTTGAGCATTTAGACCATCTAGATCATATGAGGTACACCAAAATAACTGATAAAAAGCTATATTCTATCAGATCGGCTAGTTTTTTTGTATGTATTACCCAAAGAAAACCAAGTGGAAGAGATACTTTTTACAACTGTGCAGCTTGCAAGTAGCTGTACCGAGTACATGTTTGTCGAATTGTGTCGCGACCAACAGTTTCTCAAGAAATCCGACCTCAATGATGAATGTTACGCAATCAAACGATTTTTCCGGAATCTCAGGCGATAGTTGGAAGCAAATCACTTTTATAGTATAGCTAGAGTTTGACGCGCTGCGCCAATTGGAGTTTGAACTAATTGTTCGATAGATAATTCCCTTACGTCATGTGTTGCAGTTTTCCTTCACATATGTTTAGCGTCTGTTGAGATTATCCAATGTACACATCTATATATATAAAGAAGAAAGTTTGTCTGTTTGTTTGTTCGCTGTGCATTCAGTCCCTGTAATAGCTATCGGCGTGAAACTTTCCACGATGCTTCCACCCAAGCAGTCAAGATTTTGAAAAAACGCGTGTAAACTGTAGCTTTTTTCGATCGTGTCTGAATGTCAATCGTGGTTCCCGATGATCACCTTAGAACATGTAAAAAAAGCGATCAAAACACGACGTAATTTCTAGCTAGCTGATATATGCGGCGGCGACTATCTATATGTAATTTATATTAAAACAAACGCTAAGGAACTTATACCATTTCATCGCTAATAACTCATGAGCGTTTGCAATACCCGATCGGGAACCACAACCACCATCCGAAAATGGACATAAACACTACCGGTCAAAACGCAATACTTTAACATCATGTTAGTTTTTCGCATCGTACACGTTCCAAAAAGTAACACCCATGTTCCTCAAATTTTCAAGAAGTTTTACGACTACCATCGGGAACCCCGATTATCAGACACGCACGTTCAGAAAAACAAAATGCAAAAACACATCGTCTACAAAAGAAAAGTATTCGATCACGTGCACAAATCAACTTAGATATAAAGAGAAAATGGTTCTGTTTTTATTTCTAATATCCTACTTAAAATTTGTCTGCGATAAAGATCACTCTAAATATAAAAGAAGAAAATATTTCGCTATCTATATAAAGTATAGCTTACCTTTCGTATGATTTCGATCTCGACCTAAATGACAATACGAAATATTTAGTCTAAGATCTAAAATATGACTCATCTTTAATCAAATATGGCTAGGAACCTAAATAATAGTAGAAAATATTTCATTTCGTATTTGAAATATGACTTACTCTTAATTAGATATCGATATCAGCCTAGAACCTAGACGACGATAAGAAATGTTTAATGTGATATTTCGAACACAACTCACGTTTATTTACACATCAATACGAACTAAATGGTAACAATAAATATTCGATGTATTACTTTGAAAGTAACTCACTTTTAATGAAATATCGATATGAACCTAAATGATAATAGAAAATGCTTAACTTCATATGAGGGCTGCGCAAATACCAATGCGTTTTTTACTCTGGCTTATTCGGTGAACAGAAGCTTTTCTTGTATCCTATATTCCCTACATTCAACGTGCCAACTAAGACAGCGTAGCTTTACTGATTTGTATTGTTATCTACTGTCATGTACTGACTTGTGTGCTCTTGTACTGTCATTTTATCGAGCCAGAGGATGGAAATGATGAGGGTTGTAGTAGTGATCCTCAACACTAAAATGCTTTGACATTATAGTGTAGAGAAAATTGAAGACCCAAAGTAAGGTCAGTACATGACACTACACGATAGTACATCAGAATATAGATATACTGAATACAGTACTGTAGGATCAAACCAGTTGGTGGTAAAATTCAATGTACAATTTGTATTTGTATTTGTGCATCTACGTTCATTCACACGTGTTAAGCCGATAATATATCAAACCGTTCGATTTATTACGGAAGATGTACTTTTTAAACCTTCGTCTTCTCACTTTTCTACATAAAATTGGTCTTTTTATATTCAAACCCCCTTCTAATTTTACTTATTTAAATCATATTTGCAGTCCAAGTGTGAAGTATACGCATTTGAAGTATAGGCCCAATTAAAATTTAGTTCAGATCAAAATCATTTTCATCAAAACCAGTTTACTTAAAAAGATAATGTTATTCTCAACTGAGACAATTTAAAGCCGAACAAATTCAGATGAAGCAGCTGCCTAATTCGATTTATAATACGAGTGCTCAATTCCTATGACACTAATCCTTATCTGGATATAGATAGGAATAGTTTTAGATATAGGATGAAGGATGAGGTGAGGGTGTGACTATAACTAAATATATTCCTATACTTTTACGTTGATAGGTATCTATTTATATTCCAATTGATATTAGTCTGTTGGAAGTCCATTTATAATATAAGTCGAATTAGGCAACTCACGGAAACTGACCAATAGGATTGCGGAATTTGAAAAATCGGTGAAATCAATAGCGAAGGCCGTCTGAGCGCTCGAAGACAACAATCCACGTGTTCTCTACGCCTATGATAGTTCGGTGAATGCTACAGATAATCTGCGCAGCTCACCAATAGCGTTACAGGATCACGAAAGATTAAGATAAATGTTGAGGGTGGGTAAATTCGAAGGATTTAAGATATGAAATGATGTGAGAGTGAGAAAGAGGTTGATGAATGAATAGCTGGAGTGGAAAATGAATATCAGAGAAAGAGGAAATTTTCATAAGTTCTGAGGCAGAAATTAGCTTCGGTGATTCTTTTGCATAAAAAATATAGTCAAAACTGGCATTTTACGCGATGCACGGCGGGAAATTAAGGACTGGAAGCGTAGAAATTTGAGTTATACTGATTTTCTACCTGTTATAGGTCTTCAACACGTGAAATGTTCGACATAGATATTTCTTATTTGCAGCGAGTACTCCCTCTAGCACTATATAAATGTACCAAAGAAAACAGAAGAATACGATGATTACAGCGGATGCATAGTAAAGAAGAAAAATTAACAATCGATTTGCGACTATGGTTCGTTGGAAAAAGATCATTAGGTAACGCTCGAAACAAGCAAGTACCATTAGCCATTGATTGAATGAATAGAGAATGTAATCACATAGAATCCAAATTATGCGGTAAATGCTCCGATCATTCAATGACTCAACGTATTGGTAGTTATGCGGTGGCTAGTATTAAGTAAATGATCATTTTTTTAAAATAATTTCGATGAAGTTGTTCATGTAAACGAATAAAATTGTAGAAAAGAAATAAACTACATAGAACTGATGGGATATCAGCGAAAAGTAAAGCTCATGCGTGGTTTACTTGCAGTACAGAAAATGAATATTTGCGAACTGAGAAGCATCGGAGTATGAACTTGGACAATTCTTGTGACAATAAACGTCTGAGCAGACATCAGATTCCTCTCCTTTCTGTCACTTGTTGTTGTCATATATTGTCAGCCATCAGACTCTTTTCCAACGAAGTATCAATTAGAGTTTCTAGATTTGATGGCAAACGGATATTATCTTTATTTCGTACAAGACTTAAAATATAAAGACTACTAGTAGCAGAAGGAGATTTTTTGATATTATGTCAAAATACATTCATCGTAACGACTAGGAATTGACAAGTCTGTCACGTCATAATCGTGCTTTTTCGTCTATGATAGGCTTCCTATTGTAAAAAATCAAACACAATCAGCAGTTATTTGAAGTATTCGAAAGAAAAGGTCACTTTCTGTCACATGAACAATTCTCGTCAGAGGAAAAGTGAAGTAAGATTGAAAAAAGGCAGCATTCGATCCTATATACAACTTTATCACGACATATTTCTATTATCTTCTCCACTTCGATGTGATTAAAAGTGGAAAGTACTTCATATGCAGTTATTTTCTTTTTCTAGATTTCTTTCAGACGCACTATATCATTTTGTTTATTGCTGAGAAGAAACGAAAGAGGCACCGTCAGATGTCGACTATCATTCTCTTATTGTTGAGTCTATCCTCCGTTGATCTTTCTTACCAAGATCAATCAACAGCTCGCTTAAGCAATTTAGGTTATACGTTCACCCCATACAGCAGTGCAAGCACTCCACTTCTCACGCTCGCCCAAAGCAGTATTCTCCGATGCCACATGCAGTGCAATCCAAGAATCGCCTGTCGACTATTCGATTACGATTCAGACACAAACCAATGTCGACTCTGGTCAGATGATTTGACGACAGGTATGATCTCTCTGGCTATTCCATCGAAGCCGCAATCCAGAGTCGGTGTCATTCGAATCGCACCATATATATACACTCCTATTCACAATCAACCGTGTGACAAATGTACTGAGAGTCGATATGAAGAGTGTGATCCATTCTCTCTCACTTGTCAGTGTCCATCGGTGACATTCTGGAATGGAAATGTATGTTCACCTCAACGATACTTGAATCAATCGTGTGCAACCATTGACAGTTGCCGATCAGATCTAGCACTGGAGTGTCGAGATGTTGGATGTAATTCTGTATTTCAATGCTTGAATCAAACAAATGTCGTGACAGTGGCTGGTTTTTGCAATGCAACAGTAGGTGGCGGAGCATATGGATTATCAGGTCCATGGGGACTGTATGTCACGTCGAACAATACTCTGTATGTGACTGATTACGATACTGGTCGAGTGCAAGCGTATGCACCATCATCTCGCTCAGGAGTAACGATTGCAGAGCTCAGTGGACATGTTGAAGATATATTCATGGACAGTATGGGATGTATCTACGTAGTTGATATCACCCTCAGCAGTGTGTTTATTTCGCCAATGAACACCACGCTCCCAATTGCTATACAACGTCCGTGCACTTCGTCTTCAATTTACGATCCATACGGTATCGCTGTTGATCGATATGGAAATATTTATATATCTGATTTCTATTGTAATGTTGTTACGAAATGGGCACCGAATACCACCGCAGGTATAGTTGTCGCTGGACAACTGAACACAGCTGGTAGCACTAGTAGTTTGCTCAATGGTCCGAAGTTCATCGCTCTTGATGAAGTACATTCAGCACTCTATGTGGTTGACTACTACAACTGTCGTGTACAGAAATTTCTGCTGGGAGTCAGCACAGTAGGCACTACAGTCGCCGGCGGCAACGGATATGGTACAGGCTTGAATCAGCTGAAGAATCCATCAGGAGTGTGTGTATTATTGAAAGATCAGTCGGTGTATGTGGGTGATCAAGACAATCATCGAGTGGTGAAGTGGGTAGTGAATGCTACGCAAGGTTCGATCGTTGCTGGCGTGACAGGAGTAGCAGGCAACACGTCATCACTTCTGAATACGCCTGGTGATTGTGCTTTTGATCCAACAGAGACATTTCTTTATGTGGCTGACTATGGTAATCATCGAGTTCAACGTTTCTCCTTATGATAAAAATGATGATGTGGGATGGGCAACAAGAAAAAAGACTTTCACTTTTTATTTTTTGCTTTTTCTGGACACAAAAAGAACTGCAGTCAAAATGTAAGTTTATATGATAATAAAAGTTATTTGTCCAAGGTGGGTAGCCTTCTTTGTCCAGATTATTGTAATGATCCGCTTCACCAGTTAGGGCGACCGTCCCAACATTCAAATGGACCGGGACGTCGATATACATTGTCAGTATTGTTTCCTCCCCAATAAGACTTGTTCTATTCAGCTCTGTTTCGTATTATACTCAAACAATGCGTTCTATACCTTCTTTACCTTCACCCCGAGCTTCATGACTCTGGTATACGAGCGATTGGTCATTTTCTAGGACAAAAGATAAAGCATATTCAATAAAATATAAAACGGCTGAAAATAGCATAACTTTTTACACACAATATTCCACTGTCACACACTGCCACGGAAATGCTTATCAGATGAAATTCGCTGGTTGCTCATTTCTACTTATCTGCATATACCGTCAGATCATACGAGCATAATAGCAAGAAAGGAGGTTCGTAAGGACTTCGACGAAAGATTGTGATATTACTATTTTATCAATAAAAACTATTGCACAACAAACACACGAGCGTCTGGGCCGCGTGTGAGATCCCTGGCAATTTTAAAAACGTGCCAGTAATTAGATAATTAATCTACAAAACAAACGAAAGGAACTTATCGCAGAGCCAAAACTTTGAACTATTGAAGCATTAACTACCGAAGTCATTTGTATCTCTCAGCTTGCTCAAGAATTTTAAAATTTTCTGAGAAATTGTATAGAATGATTCTCGGAAATCAATGGATCACTTCAATGCATTTGCTGAACAATCTTGTGATCATATTATTTAAAGTATTTCATTTCTAATTCATATTTCTATTAGGACAATATATAAAGAATAAATTGTTTGCATTAAAATGAGTAATGTGGCATGAAGAAACAAGATTTGCGTAGAATATTTTTTAGTACTTTCATGTTCTAACATGTAGTTTTAGTTGAACTATTCGAGTAAAAAGTTCTTTTAAGTTCAACAGATCGATGTGCAGCACGTCTAAATCAATTATGAAAATTATCCATTTCAAGACTCTATTCTTTTTTCTAAAAGACATCAATAATCAAAATTGTGTTTTATTCAAAAACTTCGACGGCATTATATTAGTTTTGAAGAAAAATTGACCAGCCAGACTATATTTTCAATATGTTGCATGTCTTCAGTCATTTAACGAAACAATTCAAGCACTATGCTATACATTATGAAGCATCTAGGAGTGCATAATATTATTCGTCCTCAGAGCATGACAGAAACATCCGCATGCACTTTTCCTAAAGTATTGCTTCCCTTCTAACCTGTAATTCAAATCGACTAAATAGGAAGAACTCATCGTATGTAATTATGGTTTTTGTTCTTCTTCAAAAAATAGTTCATTACATTCATTTTCAATTTAAAAAGACTAAAGAAATCGCAGAGAAATGTTCCATGCTATTCTCTTCATACTGAGCTTGTTCTATATAGATCCTGTTTATCAGGATAAATCAATCTCATTTCTAACTGATTTCGGTTACACGTTTACACCCTACAGCAATGTAAGCGCTCCTCTTCTCATCCTCATTCAGGCCAACTTTCTGCGTTGTTACACGCAATGCAATCAAAGAACCGCTTGTCGACTATTCGATTACGATTCAGACACAAACCAATGTCGACTCTGGTCAGATGATTTGACGACAGGTATGATCTCTCTGGCTACTCCATCGAAGCCGCAATCCAGAGTCGGTGTCATTCGAATCGCACCAGATATATACACTCCTATTCACAATCAACCATGTGACAAATGTGCTGAGAGTCGATATGAAGAGTGTGATCCACTCTCTCTCACTTGTCAGTGTCCACCAATGACATTCTGGGATGGAAGTGTGTGTTCATCTCAACGATACTTGAATCAATCGTGTGCAACCATTGATAGTTGCCGATCCGATCTTGCACTGGAGTGTCGAGATGTTGGATGTAATTCTGTATTTCAATGCTTGAATCAAACAAGTAAGTGTTGTTACTTGAAAACGCCTGTGTAGTTCTATCTATCTCGTACTTTTGATGTAGCGGTTTGGACAGCTGCCGGTTTTTGCAATGCAACAGTAGGTGGTGGAGCATATGGTTTGTCAGGCCCATGGGGACTGTACGTTTCATCAGACAACACACTGTATGTAACTGATTATGATACTGGCCGGGTACAAGTTTATCCATCATTGTCTCGCTCAGGACTAACCATTGCGAAGCTAAGTGGAATAATTGAAGATGTGTCCGCTGATAGTATGGAATATATTTACACGAGTGCTTTCACTCTCGCTAGCCTATTTATTTCACCAATGAACACTACTCTGCCAAGCTCCGCAATATATATATGTGGCTTGTCTTCGATTTATTCACCTTATGGCATTGCTGTTGATCGGTATCGAAATATTTATATTTCACACTTCGCTTGTCATGTAGTGACGAAATGGACACTGAATGCTACTGCAGGTGTAGTTGTTGCTGGACAACTCAATACACCAGGTAGCACTAGTAGTTTGCTCAATGGCCCAAAGTTTATTGCTCTTGATGAAGTACATTCAGCACTCTATGTGGTTGACTACTACAACTATCGCGTACAGAAATTTCTGCTGGGAGTCAGTACAATAGGTATTACAGTCGCCGGCGGTAACGGATATGGTACAGGCTTGAATCAGCTGAAGAATCCATCAGGAGTGTGTGTATCATTGAAAGATCAGTCGGTGTATGTGGGTGATCAAGACAATCATCGAGTGGTGAAGTGGGTAGTGAATGCTACGCAAGGTTCGATCGTTGCTGGCGTGACAGGAGTAGCAGGCAGCACGTCATCACTTCTGAATACGCCTGGTGATTGTGTTCTCGATCCAACAGAGACATTTCTTTATGTGGCTGACTATGGTAATCATCGCGTGCAACGTTTTCGTCTATAATGTCGACCTTGACGACAAAAACTAATGATGTATGAATCTTTTCGTCTATCATTATCAGATGTGAATATTTATGATGACATGCGTAGAGACTAATAAATAAAAGTGTGTTTGTGGTGCATCAAGGGTGGAGAGTTACTAGTCATAAAAAACATATTTGATAGAATTTATTGGAAATGTTCCCCGGAGTTCGCGATCTTTACTACTGGATGGCATCCTCGGATCTTCGAGTTTCATACTAGAAGAATATTCTTGAGAGTGTATTATCTAAGGGAATGAATTATTAAGAAATTTTCGAAACAAGCGGGACCAGACAAGAGAATCCTCATCCCACTGATTCATGCACAAGATCCCGTCCCGAACATAATCTTGAACTTGTTGATTCTTCCTCGCTAATTCGAAAGATCTTTTGAGAAAAGATTTGTGTCTCATATTTTCTAGTAGAACTTGTTGAAAGGCTTGCATAATATATCTTCCTCAATAACAATTAAATAAGAAAGTAAAAGCTAGAGTATGTGTATGTTGGGTAAAGACAACTAACTGTTAATGACTACCAGATCGAAGAAGCTGGATTCTTTGCTGTAGAGGAAAATAGTGATTAACAAAATCAGCGACACTGAATGAGATCTTCGTGAAAAGTGAATTGGGTCGTTGAATTGGAGCAAGAAAAGCTTTAATACGGCGATGTTCGGCACAAGTAGCCTACGAAATTAGTTAAATTGAGGGTGTGAGGGTGAGAGTGAGGGTGAGGACTCATCTTCTCTTTATCGACACCCTCATTTCTATCCAAAATGGCATTGCTTTACGTTGAATCGGTAGGTAAATTCTTATTTATACAACAAGTAAAAGTCCCAAAACAAATTAAATTAAAGAAAAAAGGAAGATTGCAATGGTGACTTAGATATGGCTCTCAGTTATATTTTCTAAGTCATCAATAACTTCTTTCTTGTTTCGACATCTGTGAGTACAAAAATTACAATAAAATATTCCAATTTTGAAAATAGAAAAGGTGTGAGCGTGTAGCTCCGAGACGAAGAGATGGAGCAGTGACTGAAGAGTAGAAGAGTGATATTTATTACTAAAAACATCCGGCTTAAATATCACAGTGAACAAAGAAAGATGACATGATGTCATGAACACAGATGACGTCATAGAATGACCAACATGTGTCGCCATATGTTCACATATGGAAAGAGAACAGAAAACATATGTGAACATATGCGAGAAGAAANGTTGCGTAAATGTTAAGAAATGACAGAAAACACCTATTACATCCATGTGATTCAAACAGCGTACTGCTCTATTAGTATATGGAGAGGAGTGAAAAAAAAAGAAAATGCTCCACGAGCAGTCACTGACTCACCAGGTAGCAAGAGAATGATAACATGATGGTTTATTCAGTTACACAATGTAGATTAAAAAATACGCTCTTGGACATCTATTCCATCTTGTGAATATCGGGTGAGTGTGATGGCGAGGGCGAGAATATCTTGCTGTTGATTATAGCTGCTGATATAACTTTTTTCACATGTTTATCCGCAAGTGTTTCTTTGAGTTGTCCATTTGAATCTAATAGATAGATATAATTTTCTGTATATATAGTTGCCAGATACTCGAATTGTCCGTTCAGAGGTAAAGGAATAAGACAACAATAATGGCCAGCGTCAATATAAGTTGATTTTTGTAACAGACTCATATCCTGAGGATTATATAATGCAAACGAAAATGCACTCCAAACAACATCTTCAGGATCATCTAGTATGATTCCAACATGAGTACCATCACTATTGAATTTTATTTGAGCAACATCTCGTATGGAAAACGTACCTTCTAATTGCCAATTAGATAGATTATATTTCTCTATTTTTTCTCCTCTAGGACCTATGGCACACAAAAATGTCTCTTCATAACATGTACAACTTCGTACACCTTCGATAATCTTTTTAACTGCATGTAACTGTTGTGTATTAATATCCAGCGCATAAAGATTTTCGCCCGAACCGTCCGAAATAAGAAATTGATTTAAGTGTGATGACCAGCAACCAGCTTGAGCGCTAAACCTTATTGGTATGCTAATCTTTTCATTTCCTTGTTCATCAATTAACAATAAGCCGTTTGTGGAATCGCAGAGTAAAAAATGTTCATTAGCAGCTAATATTGCCATGCGGTTTTCAATGCTGATAGTCAATCGCGGTTGCTCTTTAAAATGATCAAAATTCAATTTATTTGATTGATTCAATACTTCCGAAGCCATATCTAAAGTTAACCTGTAATAAATAGTGATGTTATAATTATCTCTAAAACTACAGGAAAAATATCATAATACTCGCGAATAACAGAAGAAGAACGATAAATACAACAGATAAGGCTATAAACGAAACACGTGTAAATAATAAAGTGCAACAATCCGTAGCGAAATATTGTTCTTCCTTTTTCATTTCACATGCAACGATTACTTTATTAATCTTTGCTAACATACGAAGAATTTCTCTGACGAAGAACATGAAACGTTCATAAGGAATATTTTAGTATGATCAGAAGGGGAAAACCCTTATGATCCATCGAGGGAAGATATGAATCATAATAATATTTTCAACAATTTTGAAGTCTGAAATTAGCGGCGATTCTTGTACGTTGCATCCTAAGTTTTCTGGTGATCTTTAAATGCAACAGTGAACGACAAGTTGATCGCTCGTAGGAGAATATTTGTCGTGTGTTCTAGATAGTTAACATATTATCTTATGGCAGATGAATTCTGAATAAATCTGTATCAGCAATTTCGCGTTAGACTGTCGAATTGTATTTATTTTTTAGCTAAAAATAGCACTTGTTACTAAATAAGAATCGTAAAACTGCTTAGAATGATGCAAGGCATTTGGATAAAGATTTTCCGTATCCTTATTTACTTTTGCTAAAACTTTGCCAAATTTTGCTATTTTTTCTGTAGAATTTGGCACACAGGTAGAGTGAATGCCCTTCTATCCATCTGTGCAAGAACCACCTAAATCGGACTTACAGATACGTATATTCTCAACTCTCTTTTCGACTGCTGCATATAGAGCTGAACGCTGCCATGCACATGGCTTGATTTGCTTTAAGATTGCAAAGATCATAGAAACAGATCGAATTAATACTAATCACTCAATGCAAACTGTAGAAACAGTTGCTCCTTCGTTGCCTCCTCATAAGAAATTTTAATCTTTTACAGCACAATTTGAGGATGATGCCAGCTTTTATCAAATAAACCATGACTCGACCAATACGATGCGAGCTCGCGGTGAATTATATGCTTATCTGCAATTAGATTTATCGAAGACTACCTATTCTGCAGAGCAGAATGATAATTCATTATTGCTCTGGAAGGAACATGAACTTATTTTGCCTATGTTGTCAAAATTATCGAAAATAGTATTCAGTATTCCTGCCTCATCTGCTGCTGTAGAAAGGTCATTTAGCACTGCTGGCTTTATCATATCCCAAAGAAGAACCAATCTCAATCCATCAACAGTCAATGACATTATGCTAGTGCGATCAGCTGCTGCTCATTTGAAGAGTGCAGTTTGAATTTTTCTTCTTTTTCTCTATAATAAACTATTTGGTTATGTTTGATAAATGATTCAAAATAAATTAAATCATAAATTTAAAGATCTTCGGGTTTATGCGGGCGAGTTGGTATTTCTAAAAAGACGGGCCCCGCGGGTCATCATAATTTCATGCTCCGCCCATCTCTGGAGGCTAAATATTGGAATGAATATACATGAGGCAGACTGTATGTTTCTCTTCTTCTTTCACTCTTGACATAATAATAATATTAAAAAATACAATACTGTTAACAACTATTGCCATTACAATTATTATTTGAACTGAAGAGAGAGAGAGAGAGAACTATGAAATCGTGAACATATCTTTTGTTCACACATTTTTGTTTATATAGTAATAAAACAAGACATTTATGATTAATATTTTCTTTTTGAATATCTATTCCATTCCGTGCGTAGTATTCTCAAGATTTTGAATGAGTAAACTTACAAACAATATACAGATTTTTCTTCGTATAACTTGACAAAGTTTTTCATATTTATTGTAAGCATAGGAATACTATGAAATTTCGGATCTTACCCGAAAGCCATGTGCACTACAAAAATTTAGAGGCGAAAGTCAGTATTTTTACAATAGTTTGGAAACAGCTAAGCCGATCGAGCTCATCTTCGAACTTGATCGAGATACCGATGAGACAATATTACGGACAAAACTTTGGGCTCATATGCATGTAGTTTTCAAGAGCTATCAGATAAACGGACGGACATACTGATCGATTCTAATAGTGTACTCACTTTTTGAGTACACAAAAATGACAATTTTACTATAGCATACGTAATATATTTTGAACTCGTCCAAAATAACTCCTGATGTTTTAATTATCTCGTTTAAATATAAGACAGATTTTCGTTGGATAACAAAAGCAATTTAGGATTAATTGCATGTTTATTCACAACAAATTGTGTAGTTGTAACGACTAGTTAGCCAGCATGAACTCTATTTTTAATCAGTCGCGCTTTAAGATAATCTTTACGATTACATTTCTATTAACATATATATATATATACGTTTCCTTCCTACTTTTGTTAGATATGATAGACATCATTTAAAACACAATAAGGATTAAACTCAAGTAAACACGTAAATCCAGTTCTTAGAGTGCACACAACGCTCGGATTTAAATCCGATTTGTCCGCATTTATTTTATTCTAAATTGACATAACTGTCTTTCTCTCATTAATCATGAGAAATATTCCTGTTATTATATAATTATATGTTTTAATATAAAATAAAAAAGCATGATAAAAGTATTTTTTTACGATAGTCTTTTATTATTATTTTAATATCGTTTTTTTTTTGTTAGAAAAACCTGCCTAAGTGCATATCTTGCAATTTTATACAAAAGCTTCCTGACTTACAGCGTTTGTCTTATTTTTTTAATTTCTTAGAAGATTATTACCTTTATGTCATTTTTTAAGGTTGACATTTTAATCAAAACTAAGCCAAAAGAACCTTCTAGAAAGAAGATCTCATTTATATTGGTATATACATTTATTCGACATGTCAGCAACATCGTTAGCAGTACAAATTTCGCAGTTTACTTCGCAATATGCACTTTATGTAAACAGTATTTGCATTATAATAGGATTTATCAGTAATATTTTGAATATTTTGATCTTTATTCGATTAAAACAATTTCGACAGAATCGATGCGTTTTTTATTTAATTATTGAATCAATTTCTAATCTTTTCAGTGAACTATCTACTATGATGGTCACTTTGATATCATTAATATATGGAGATAATGCACTAAGATTTTCAATATTCTGGTGTATAAGTCGTTATATTGCTTTTCAAGGAACAGGATTAATATCAACTTCTATGATTTGTTTTGCAGCTGTTGATCAATTTTGTTCAACAAATTATCGATTATATCTTCGACAAATATGTAAAATGAAATTAACTTATTATTTCGTTATAATATGTATTATTATTTCCATTTCTCATAGTATTTTATATAGTTCTTTTGCTATTATAACAGAATTATTAGGATGTACGGTTACAAATCCTCAAGTTGTTCAATATGCAACATATTTTTATTATCCCATTTTTCAAGGTTTTTTGCCAATTACAATTGCATCAACATTTAGTTTATTAGCATATAGAAATGTACGTCGAGTCATTCGTCGACAAATTCCAATCGAACGTCGTCGATTTGATCAACAAATAACAGCTATGGTTTTAACTCGTGTTATAGTATACGTAGTTTTATCTTTACCATATACAATCTATCGTGTATATGCGATTAATCTTGATTCAAAAAAAATTGATCTTTTACGCTCAGCAATTGAACGATTAATTCAAACAATTTTCTATTCAATTGCTGCAACAATCTATGCGGTATGATCTTCATTTGTATATGTTTGAATATCTGATAGATTGATGTTCTTCTCGTTTTTTTCTTTCTATATTTTTAGATTAATTTTTATTTATTTTTAATAATATCATCTCGATATCGTCGTCAAGTGAAATATGTTCTCAAAAAGAAATATTGGTATTCAATCAAAGATTGGTTTTGTTTAAGAAGTAATCAAATTCAACCTGAATTACCAATTTCATCGAATGATGATAATCTATTCGAATAAAATATCTGTATTTTGATTATTCTATCTTTTTTCTCGGATTCTTTTGAAAATATGCTCCTTTATTTTACATACTTGGAATAAATAAACTGTTATAATCATATAATGATTATAAAATAACTTATCTACTTTTGTCAGGTTTCCTTTCTATAATTAGAATTTGACAAACATATAAGATAACATCTTTCTTACACTATAAAACTGTCAAAAACGAAAGAAGTTATTAACATTTAACCCCTTGATAACGGGATTACTTCTAAAAAAGCCGACAAGAGTTTTGACACTCTGACCGATTCAGGAGAAAATATATTTGAAAATAAATTTAAAAAAATAGACGATGAATGACATCAGTAGAAGATGACATAAGGAAAGAACAGAACTGATGGATATACAGTGCAAAAAGAAAAAACGATGAACGGGGTTGTGAGCGTGTAGCTCCGAGACGAAGAGATGGAGCAGTGACTGAAGAGTAGAAGAGTGATATTTATTACTAAAAACATCCGGCTTAAATATCACAGTGAACAAAGAAAGATGACATGATGTCATGAAAAGATGCCGTGCGGATGACGTCATAGAATGACCAACATGTGTCGCCATATGTTCACATATGGAAAGAGAACAGAAAACATATGTTCACATATGCGAGAAGAAAATGTGAAGAACGCAAGAAAATGAGACGCATGATGCTAACTAGAGGATGACATATATGTCATCCTCTAACACCTCCCCGTTCCCATCAGATGAGCGTCCACGCGAATGATCTGCTGCTTGAAATTGTCCCAGTGTGATCGCCAGTTGTATGTGTCCAGTCGACCAGACTTCTTAACATGTGATCAGATCGTTGATATGAACTTGGTATTGCGTTGGTTGGTGGTCATTTTGGACTAAATATGTTAGATGGTTTTCGTCCAGTTTATCGATAATCCGAAATGGCCCCGAATATCTTTCCCCAAATTTGTCACGATATCCACGCCTTTTCATGAAAACCAGTTGACCAATTTCGTAGACTGGCGCTTGCCGATGCTGATCATATTTCTGCTTTGCCATTTGCTGGTGCTGACGCGCATTGCTATTTGCCATCGCCAATACAAGCTTCCGGTATCTTGACAGGTGCTCCACATAATTTGATATAGTAGATAGTTGCAGAATTGGTTTTGCTGCATCGAATGCCAATGGAATCTCCCGACCAAACATAAGGAACGATGGTGAATAGCCAGTTGTTGCATGAACACTGGTGTTGTATGCATGTACCACACCGCCTAAAAACCCATCCCAATTGTCTTGGTTACTTTGACACAACATAGCTAATTTAGGCCGCATAGTCGCATTCCATCTTTCCGTCTGCCCATTTGTTTGTGGGTGATAGGGTGTTGACAAAATATGATTAAAACCAATGATTTTACTCAAACATTGAAATAAATCGTTCTTGAAGTGCGTTCCGTTATCCGTAAGTAGTTGGCTTGGCACACCAAACGTCAGAGCCGTTTCCACCACAAATTCCGCGGCCAGCTGTGCCGTACAAGCTGGAAGTGCCTTTGCCACCACAAACTTAGAGAGGTAGTCAGTCAAGACCAATACGTATTTGTTTCCATTCGAAGACTCTCGCACGGGTCCCCAGAAGTCCAGGCCCACCATTTGGAAGATTTCCGCCGGTGGCTCAATGGATTGTAGATGTCCCGAAGGCTTGCATCGTTGCGTGTTGAATCGTATACAGTCCTGGCATCTCTTAACATAATTTTGGATTGTTAGGTACATGTTGGGCCAGAAACATCGGGTTTTCAGTTTTTCGAAAGTTTTATCTCTGCCAAAGTGTGCTGAAAACTGGTGGTCGTGTGCGGCCGCCAAAACGTCATTCACTAGCGATTTCGGAATATATGGGACCATTTTCTGTCCATTTTTGTCTTTACGCCGATGATACAGAATTCCGTCCTGAATGACCATGCCCTCCAGCGGGTTCTGCAAGTGTTGTTGAATACGTTCGTCGTTTTGTTGTTCTTTTCCAATTCGCACCAGATCCAACGGTGATAGTTGAGCGATCGCAAGTGGTCTTGCTTCTGTCTGCTCACAATTCTGTTCGGCTTGCTGAAGTAGCTCGTCATTATGTTCCATGTCATGATCAACTGTTGTTGAGGAGACAGATTTCGTTCTTTTAATGCGGTTTGCCGCAGCTCGCGTTAATACATTGATTTGCTTACGATTTGGTAGTACCGCCTGGTCTTCGACTTCCTCATCGTCGGCTATGCCCACTGGATATCTGGAGAGTAGATCTGCATCACAGTTACACTTTCCTTTCTTGTATCGTACTTCTTGAATATTGTATTCGGACAGGAGTATTGCCCAGGTATCCACCCGTCGGTTCCTTGAACCCCGTTGATGGAAATTACATAAAGGACAGTGATCTGTTTCTATGACAAAATCTCGTCCAAGGAGATATGGTCGAAGTTTCTCCACGCTTTTGAACACCGCCAGGGCCTCCTTCTCGATAGTTGCATATCGTTTTTGCGCCGAATTGAGCAACTGAGAATGATAATAAATGATTCGCGTTCCCTCTGGTGTTATTTGTTTCAATACTCCACCAATTCCAATATCTGAAGCATCTGTCGATAGTACCAGCGGTGAGTTGCTATCCGGAAATTTCAGTACCAATGGTTCTGTAGAGATTGCTTGTTTTAGTTGATTAAATGCATTCACTTGCTCGTCTCCCCACGTGAACTCCCTATGTCTTCCCTTGTGTAAATTGGTGATACGGTGAATCGGTGCAGCCATTTGCGCAAAGTTCCTGATGAATTTTCGATAGAAACCCAACTTTCCAATAAAATAATTTGCTGCGCGCAACGTCGTAGGCATTGGTAGTTGTTTGATTGTTTCGATCCTCTCATCCAATGGTTTCATTCCATCCGTGCTAATTGTGTGTCCCAAATAATTCATCGTCGACTTGAAAAAATCGCATTTTGGTGGGTTCAGCTGGAAGTGGTGCTCATAAAGCACTCTCAACACAGTTCCAACATGCTCTAGATGCTCGCTGAATGATTTTGAAAATACGATGATGTCGTCGAGATAAATCAGACAGAATTGTTCCCGTCCACGAGCAATAATCGTGTTCATAATCCGCTGGAATGTAGGTGGTGCATTTTTCAGTCCTGCCGGAAGCACTTTGAAATGGTATAGACCTTCCTTTGTGATGAACGCTGACTTGGGTTGATCTTCCTCCGAGATCGGGATTTGTAGATAGCCACTCTTGAGATCCATCTTCGTATAGTATGAGTAACCTTGTAGTTGGTTGATGGTCTCCGCAATTGATGGTAGAGGATAATTGTCTTTGACTGTTACGCTGTTTAGTTTACGATAGTCTACTGTAAACCTTGATGATCCATCCGGCTTTTTGACAATGTGTACCGGTGCTGCCCACGGTGAATTTGATGGAACGATCTGCCCGGCTGCTAACATAGCTTCCACATGCTTTTCCGTTTCCGCCCTCTGGTACGTCGATTGGATACGAGGTCGTTGTGCGATTGGTTGGGCGGAACCTGTGTTAATTGTGTGGAACATTGCTGGTGTGGCTGTGGTTGGGATGGACAAGTCGAAGATGGTTCCGAAACTGTTGAGCAGTTTCCGCAACTGTGCACGTTGTTCCATGTCTTCCAGATTGGGTACCAAGCCCTCGATAATTTGACCAATATTTGGTTTTAGTTGAATTGAGGAGGTACCAGCAACCGAATTTTCCCATACTCTATGTTCCTCCGAGTCAATTCCCACTGCATCCATCGCGACTCCATGCTGATTGAACAGCACAATTCGATTTTCATGTGTCAGAATTGAGACGTTATTTGCCCAAATCCAGTCGACACCCAAAATGCATCCGCATGATAATGTTCGTGCGACTGATGCTAATACTGTTGTTTCCATGTTTCCTATTTTTACACATAATTTTGTTTCTCCGTCCGTTATAAATGGTGTAGCATTATCCGCTAGCCAATGCTTCTGTTCTTGACCATGTACGAGTTGTCCGCCAAGTAGTTGAGCCATTTCCTTCGAAATGAATGATTTGTGTGCACCGGTATCGATCAGGATTTGGACGCGCTGCTTATTTACTGATGTTGTAATATAAAACAAGGATGGATGTTTCGTTCTTGCAATTTTGGGATCGTCGCCATCCTTCGACGATCCCTTACTTAGTTTGGGTGACTTAGTTGTTGGGCGTTGTTGTTGGTTTCAGCCCGATTGATGGGTTGTTGTATTGCTGTTGATTTATTATTCCATGGTAGTCGTTGATGGTTGCTTGCCACTTGGTTGACAGCTTCGGAGAAGTGCTGTTGGTTCCATATTGTTGGCTGACCTTCACGGCCTGAATTGGTTGTTTGATTATACTCATCGTACGGTGGTCGCAGTCGATTTTCTTCGTATTGTATTAATGCTTTGAGAAGTTGATCAACATCGTCGAACGTTTTGTTTTCGTATTTATGTCGGAATTCTGGAAGAGCTCCGTTGACAATTCGTCATATTCGATCTTGTGTTGACATATTCTCGTCATACGTCGAGCAAAGGCTCATCATGTCGTTCCAATATTTAGTTGCAGGCTCGCTGAAATTTTGCTGACGACGGTGGAGAAGAGCTTCCACTTCCAATTTGTTTGATTTACCCAGTGGTCCGAATGTGTCTATCAGCTTGCTTTTTAATGTCGTCCACGAATCGATTTCCTTCTTTTTATTATCCCACCATTTTTCAGCATCTCCTTGTAACTTCAATTGAGCCAAGACGAATATTTCCTCGCTCGGCATCTTTGCGATTTCCGCTAGTTTGTCAATCTTCTTGATCCAAATCTCGACATTCTCCTGCTTCTTGCCATAGTATGGCTTCAGCTCGTCGATTTGTTTGTCAAACGCCATTCTGAGTAAATTCTGGCCCTGTGACATCGGTTTTCCTTCAGTCCCCATTGTCGGTGGTTTAGTTGATGAGGGAGCCAAGTTTGCCAATTCCAATGTGCTGATTTGTTTTTTTAGAGCCATTATTTCCTCTGTTCGTAGGTTGTCGCATTGTGCCACCCGTGCTGTAAGCTGCTTCACCTCCAGGCTCACCTGATCCACCCGATTTTTCACCTCCTGCTTGAACTCCGATTTCAAAGCTCGAAATCCGTCATGAGTGTCCGTCTGTATCTTTTTTAACATTTTCATTATCGCTTGGTGGTCCGTATCCGTCGCTGCTTCGGGTTCGACCAGCGTTGGGTCATTGGATTTCTCTATCGACATTATATCTTGTTGTTCGGATTCTTCTGATAAATGTGACTGTGGTGATGCAGCTACGTCTTCGTCGCCACTTGTGAATTGTAGTAGTAAGTCGGTTCTGTCTGGGTTACTACGCAGCACTCACTTAGGCATACAAAAGGTTACTCAGGTTTTTCCGAAGTTGCTCGTCGTGATGTTGGATGACGTCGAGTTGGGTCACGGCACCAATGTGAGCGTGTAGCTCCGAGACGAAGAGATGGAGCAGTGACTGAAGAGTAGAAGAGTGATATTTATTACTAAAAACATCCGGCTTAAATATCACAGTGAACAAAGAAAGATGACATGATGTCATGAACACAGATGACGTCATAGAATGACCAACATGTGTCGCCATATGTTCACATATGGAAAGAGAACAGAAAACATATGTGAACATATGCGAGAAGAAAATGTGAAGAACGCAAGAAAATGAGACGCATGATGCTAACTAGAGGATGACATATATGTCATCCTCTAACAAAAGGTTTCGTTAATTTTAATATGTATATTTTATCTACAATCTTGATCAAGTTTTATTTACATTGATTTTTTATGGTTTTTTATCTAAAACTCTACTTTCTATATGTTTTATTTTTACTTATATTCATTTCAAAGATGTTGGACAGAAATATTTTTATTCTCACCTAATTCTATAAGAGAAATACATGAAATGATAGTGTTCTTAGTTATATTATCAATCTGTACAACTATCAGTGATACTTTTCATTTTAATGGAGGTACTATTACATGGAAACCTATTGATCCTACTGATAATTCATCTTCAACAATAATTACTATTACTCAATCGTATTCATGGATGTATCCAGATGTAAATTGTACCGAAGATGTACCCATTACAACTTACAGTCGTCGATTAGACAATGAGAATTTAACTTGTGTAGCAAATTGTTTAACTCAAGGTGGATATTCAAATAATCCAGTTAATATTCTAACTGATTGCATATCATCTAGTATTTCATTACGCACTATGACAAGTCAGCGATCTATCAATGTTAGTCTTGATATCGGAGCATATTTTTCAATAGCATTTCAAGCGCCGGGTTGGAGACCACTCGAAAATTCTATGGGAAGTCCTCCTGATTGGTCAATTGTATGTGGAATTGATCTTCGACGACGTCCGGATGGTATTATCAATACACCACCTCAATCAAATGTCGCCTCACCACAATATGTCATTGTGAATACAACAAAAGAAATTCAAATACATGTATCGGATATTAACCAAAGTGATGATGTACGCTGTCGATGGTCACAAAAAAACAAGTATTATATTTTTGAGACTATTATATTTGTTCTGACAAATATTAATATTTTAGTTCACTTGGAACCGATGAATGCGCAGATGTTTGTTATCCTGATCTTATGCCAAATACAACAAGTTTATCTAATTGTGTACTATCATTTTTCGGACCAACTCCTAATGTTTGGTATGCAATTGCACTTCAAGTAAGTATTCTCATACAACAAAGAATAAAAAATATCTATATGATTCTATAGATTGAAGATTTTATCAACACAACAAGTACTGTTCCAATGAGTTCAATACCAATTCAGTTTTTAATTTATGTTTCACCAATACCAAAATGTACAAAACCGCCTCTTCTTCTACCTATAGTTGATTGTTTAGAAGTTAACATTAACGTACCAATTAATCTGACTCTTTATGCATTTAATTCATGCAATAATACGAAAATAATTATTGGTGATATTTCTTCAACAATAAATACTGCAGGAGTACAAATGAGTGATGTAATTAATTCGACAACAAATACATCGTTAGTCTATGTTATAATCACTTGGACACCACAAATCAAGCATATTGGTTTACAATACTTTTGTACTATTGCTTATACAAAGTAAATACTATTTTCTCAATATTATTTTACAGAAAATTCTTTTTAAGTGAGAGAGTTCAGTCTGATCAATATTGTATGACGTTCTATATTAACGTTTCAAATCCAAATTGTTTATCAACAACAATATCAAATATAATCATAACATCAGAACCTGATACATCGGCAATATCATTATTGACAACTGAAGCTACAACAATGAATATCTCAATAACGTGAGTTAATAATTATTTCTTATAAATATAAATACGATTCAATAAAAAAGAAATTATACATTTTAGAAACACAGTACAAACTACACCAGTAACAAATTTAAGTAAGTTTTGATCAAATGTCATTTTATCGTGATTCTATTGTATTATTGATACTTTCAAGTTCCAAACAAACTAAATATATCATTGATTGTCACTTTATCCTCACTATTTTTATTGTTTACTCTATGCTGTTGTTGCTATTGGCTATATTATTTCCTATGGTATGTCTGTCTATTTAATTTTTATTGTATAATTAACAAATTCATGTCAGAAATTGATACAAACATTCTTTTGTATAGAAGTACAATTGCAAACCGGCGTCGACAACGAAAATACACGGATCAAACATTCCAATTTCAATTCAAGAGAACAAATAGACCTTTCTTGCATAACAAATTCATTGAGATGGATAATAAGACGGATAGTTTTCGCTCACTCACTAAAACAGAAATAGATACTGATCACAGATCTACATTGAGTAATACTCCAGAGTCATATGAAGAAACAAATCCAACGATCAATACTGATCTAGTGAAGAAGTCAGCGAAATCGGTAGGAAAGGAGACATTACCAATCAAAACTCGTATTACAAAATTATCGAGATCTAAAACCCATGTATCACCCTACGTCGAATCCAATGATACAATAAAATCATTTCATAGTCAAAATATTATCGATGACAAATGGAACACCACAGCTAGCGTTATTTATTACACAGATACGGATAAGATTGAACCAGTTAACCGAATTGATCATAGAAATCGTTCAAATAGACGATCTTCAAGTGTTGGTAGTGTTACTGTGAAAAAAGTGAAGAGAACAGCGAGTCAGACAAAATCAACAAATTCATTCGTGTTTCATCGAATAAAACAAAAATAATATCATTTAACAAAATATTTTTTCGAAATAAAATATATCCATCGTGTTCTTTACTTTTAATCGTCCAAATAGATGCATTCGCGATCTACAGTATATATGACCTCATTCTCGAATACCTAAGCTCTTTAAAAAATAATAAATATTTCATTCTTTTATTTCTATCTATGTAATGTATACACTCATTTCACTGTGTTATCCAACTGATAAACACAACACGATCTCACCTACATACGTAAAACAAGCATGAAATCTTAAGTTAACATTTTATTGTTAAAAGATCGTACGTAAGAAACAGGTTTCGGATAAAGACAAGTATATTGTAGTTATATTTATATTATGTTTTAGATCAATGAATAATTTTTTTCGATTATTGTTATTATTATCTATCCTTCTTAATGCAATCAATGGAATACAAACAGCCCAGGTCAACAAATCTGATCGGATCCGAGTACGGGATTGATCGATCTAGGAGTTTCACAAGGTTATTTATTAGGATCAACACATATATCTGGATCACCATAAAATTCATTATGTAAAATTAATTCATTAACCGGAAAATTACAAAGCTTATGATGTTACTTATGATTTTATACATGAATATTTTATATTTTTGGTAGTCAAGAATTCGAAAATGGAGAACCAAATCTTTTAGTACTTTTAGTTGATCTATTTAATGGTACAAAACAATACAGACGAATTACTAAAGATTAAGATTCTAAAAAATATTTGTTTTACGTGTTGATAGTAGTACAGGAATATTATATTCATTATTACAAATAACAGATATAGAAGAAGATATTATCAGTATTATACAAATAGATCCAATAAAATCTCAAGCTAAACGATGAGTTAATATTACTAAGACTACTGGTGTACAACCTAAGTTAATGGTAATCTTTTTTAATGCAACGGATCATCAATATTTCGTAACAGTAGTCGGCGAGTCTATCGATAATGCTGTTGTTGGTGTTGATGTACTACATCGAAAAGTAATTAGTGGAACTGAACAGCCTAGTTTACCAGCTTATTTATGTTATGATAATACAAGAAATCCATTTTATGGTAGGCGAGAAGTTCAAGGTAGGCGCGTTTGTCGTTTAGCACGTTTTAATCCTTATATAATATGGTACAATGCATGTATTATCTCATGATTTTAATGATTATTTTTCATGGACTAGAGCTTGTTACGGAGAATTTTATTTTACAATGCTTTTTGAAAATCTAGATACACAAAAAATAATAACATTTGATTAAAAAATAATGGAAAAATCATAGCAAATAATCCAGCAAAATCATATTTAGATGCAATTGAATCTGTTCCATTTCAGCCATGATTTTCTTTTGTTATATCAAAATTAAAATATGTTTTCGTAAGAAGTAAAATAAAAATAAATACGAAATTCAATTCTCATTAAAAACTGAGGTCGCTAGCGGTAGTTTACATCCATCATTCATATCGGTTTCTTTTTGCATCGTCATACAAGACACACATGATCGTTTCTATTCTTCTTCTTCTTTTGTTCTTTCGTTTATTTTCATCCGAATGGTTATGACAGTGCATTTTATCGGTAATACACTGTATATTCATACTACTAAAGCATGTCTACGATTGCTGTTGCTGGTCTTGGTGATGTGGCTAAATATGTTGTTGAAGAATTGAATGCTTTACGATCACCTCCAAAAATTGTATTATTAAGTCGAGAAATTCGTTCATGGTTTGATCAACAACCAAATACTATTTTTCGTATAACTGATTATTCAGTTGAATCATTAACAAAACATCTTACCGACGTTGACGTTCTTATATCATTAATTCATTCAAATGATCGATTTTATAATGATGTTCATGAAGCAATGATCAAGGCGTGTCAAAACTCATCACGATGTAAACGATTTATTCCATCTGAATGCGGAGGTGATATTGAAAAATTTCCTCAACATCCTGAATTTTATGTTCCAACACATGGTGCTATTCGTAAATTATTAGAAGAACAAAATGAAATTGAATATACTTTATTTAATCAAGGATGGTTCATGGATTATTTTATTCCTGCAGATCGATCTTATATGAAACGTATTTTACCTATATGGCCATTAGATCTTGAAAACGAAACACTTCGAATTCCTGGCACAGGTAATGAACCAATTACATTTACGTCAGCACGTGATACTGGANTACAGACGACCCATAACTCTTCATTTCACGTCTAATTTCATTATGCACTGTGAAAAATTATTGAAAGCTAAAAATACATTAGCGATTATCTTTTCATCTTTCTGGTCGGCATACCAACATGTCTAACCGATAACTGCACGTGTTCGTCGTTTACGTTTCTCTACTTTCTTTCTCCTCGTGCTCTTTCTTTTATCTCGGTATCATGCCACGAGGTTGTTTCTCTTTTCATTCGGTTGTTTACGACATACAATTGACATACTATCAAGCATCCGATACCAGTTTCTTTACATAAATTTCAAAATGATTAATCCCGCAAACGTTGTGAAGATTTTCGCTGATCGAGCGTAGAACTTATCGTCTACTGTATCGAATAGCGCGACTTCTGCCAGTACTGTCACACATCGTGAATGTGAAGTAGCCGATCTGTTGTGCAGTGTGCTGGAATCAATTACTAGCAGTCACTCCCACACCTTCGAAGTCGAAACAACTCTTGATCATGAATTAGTAGATAACGAATTGATTGATGACGTCGAGTGCGAAGATACTGCTGAAGAAGCGTCGGATCCCAACTGGAACGATGAGAATGAAGATGAGAATGAAGAGAAAGCGTTATGTAAACGATTTTCCCTCGATTACATGACCAAGGCAGTCGAATTCTATGACGAAATTAATCCACAAACTGGAAAAAGAAAGAGACGATGGGAGACCGTGAAGCATAAGTTCCGACGTATCCCACATCAAATATATCTCTCGCGCTTTCGCCGTTATCTTGAAAAACATGGCACCAAAAAACAGAAGCTTGACAAAATTGATGATTACGTGTTCGATATGTTCGAGCGGGCTCGACAGAAAGCCCTGCCAGTACACGATCTTGATCTACGACGATGGGCTCTAAAACAGGCTATGGATGAGTCCTTACACAATTTTGCCGCTTCCAAACATTGGTTGTGCACTTTTAAACACAAGCATAATATTGTCTCGCGCAAGATAACGAAGGTGAGAGGTTTGAAACTATTCCTAAGAAATTTGAGAAGGGATTTCTCCTCTAAAAACAGATCAACATGAAGAAAGAAGCTTTCCAAGTTTCAGACTTGTCGGTTTTGCATAGTTGTCGTCTGACCTAGAATTCTCTGAAACCAAATGAACTGTATTTATTTGTTTTCGCTAGATTGTGACGAAACATCATGTGGAAGATGAAGGGACGATCAGAACTTCGGCCGATCAGTTCGTAGCTGATGTTCGCAGACGCTTACCTCAGTACCAAGAACACGCGGTTCTAAACACCGATCAAAGCGGAATCCAGCTCGAATTTCACTCTACACGAACATTGAGTCATCAAGGGGAGAAAGTAACAACTGGATCTGTTCGCTCTGTGAATGCTACCACGCACAGCTATACAGCGCAGCCCACAATCACACTTGACGGCTACCTCCTCTCGCCGCTTTACCTCTGTCTGAAGGAGCCCACAGGTCGTCTGAGCGACAATATTCGCTTACGTCTTTTCAAGGCATCGAATGTGGTGATCACTTGCAGCAGTTCTGGAAAGCTCACAACATCCTTGGTCGAATACTGGCGCGATCATGTCCTCCTCCCGTCACTGGGAAAACATCAAAAGTTCCTACTGATCTCGGACTGTTGGCCTGGACAGACAGATGGAAAGGGATTATATGATCATATACCAGGATGCACAAGGCTAGAGATACCGAAAAAAACGACGGATCAAATTCAACCACTGGATGTTTTTTTCAACAGACAGATGAAAGTGATTCCTCGTCGGTTATACGATCGTGTGCTACTCGATGAACTTGACATCAACATGAGCGAACGGAATAACATCATTTGTCTCATGTCTCTCACTCACAACCAACTATCTGCCAAGGTATTTCGTTCGATGATCCAGTACGCGTGGTATGCGAGCGGTTACACCGACAAACATCTCGAGTCCTTCAAAACAGTGAGCGAAGTGTGCTTTTCCTTCGATGCATCAATATGCGCTGCACCTTCATGCGATGCAGCTCCTTTTATCTGTTGCAGCCGGTGTGACAAACCACTGTGTTTCAATCACTTCTTTCTGAACTATCATTTTCATTGATTCACTCTTGTGCGTGCTTTTCTACTATATAACGAAAACAAGTGTGAAATGAAGAGTTATGGGTCGTCTATGACCCGATGAACAATCCATGGAGATGATACTGATGAGATATGATCTAGCACTAAATCCAGAATAGATTGCACGAACGATGCGCGAAGCTTTGGAATATTTTCACTTCAATACTGTACTACTCTCTGAAAACGATAATTTTTCAATTCGATCCTTTTTTGAATATACCTTGAGAATTCGATATCTCGGCAATAAAGGCGCAAGGGCACAAATCCCTATGGGGTTTTTCATACCTCATTGAGGTCTACTTGTCGCCAAAAGATGGGACCTAAAGGCCTTAAACACCTGGGGAACTTCCCTCGTAAGTGTATTTATTAAAATAAACTTGCATAAAAATGAGCGCTTCGAAAGCACATTTCCAAAACAATCGAATCGGGTCGAGTGTGTTAAATAAAAATTTTCAATTTATTTTCATTTTTCATCTAACGAAAAATACAAAATATATCATCGATCTGCTTGATAAAATTGTGTTTTTTTTCATACATATACAATTATTGAGTCACTAATTATATAGCAAAAACGAAAAAAATCGAAGGTTTCTTTATATCTATATCGAAAGGTAGATAGAACAGAAATAAAACAATCATGTATATTTATTTAAACTACAAGTATATAGTTACGTAGACATTCGTCCAATCACTACCATATTTATTTAAACTACAAGTATATAGTTACGTAGACATTCGTCCAATCACTACCATATTTTTTCTACTCAAATTACTTCGACACTTTTTTTTATATCAGTAATATCGCTTTTTTACTTTGCTAATATATATATTAGGATATTGAAAATGCAAATCATAATAGAAATATCACCAGGGTAAGAATTCATTATTATTATTATTGTTATATGTTATATTTTTGTTTCTGTTAGAGGACAATTATTTATTAAACGTATTTTTTTATGTACATTTATATTATGGCTCTTAGGTGTTTTTTTGGGCTTTATATTTATGTTTTTACCACGAAATGAACAGACTAGTGTTACTTCTATTGGTTTTATTGATGAAACAAGTATAAAAACATGAATATTCTATTCATAATTTGAAAACTTTCACAAGTTTTTTGTAGGTTCGATTATGATGACTCTAAATTATGATACAAATATTTCAAGTAATAATTCATTAGAAATTACAAATCTACCAGGACTTGCTGATCAAGTAATGAATTATTGAAAGAAATTTTCATTATAAATATATTTATTTAATTAATAGATTGCTAAAACATACAGTATCTCTCGAAATATGGTGCGAATATTTTCAGCTCGATTTATTCAAAGTCTCATTTTGAAACGAAGAAAACGACAAAGGTAATTATTTATAATTATTTTATTTTATGCTTTATGTGTATTTTTAGCACATCAATCACTAATGATACAAATATTCAAATGAAAACCGTATTGATAATTGAAGTTGAATTAATCTATCCACATTCATGTAATCATGTTAAAATATGTCATGATCGCTATATAACTGGTATTCTTAATACGATTCAAAGAACTAGTTCATCTGTTGCTTTTACAATATCACTTAGTAACAATATTACTTTAAATCTTGTTGTTACTTTTCAATCATTTGATCGAACAACATCGACTACAACGGCAACATCTACAATACCCACAACTATCACATCAACAACAACAGCAATAACACCAACATCTACAATACCCACAACCATCACATCAACAACAACGACAATAACAACAACCACCACATCAACAACAATGACAACAACAACCATCACATCAACAACAACGACAACAACAACCACAACAATAATTCCAGGTCAGTTATATAACATAATTCCCTCTACTGAAAGGAGGGTATACAAAGAATTTGAGCTAAAGTTCGTTCGTTTGTCCGTACGTTCGTCCGTACGTTTGTCCGTACGTTTGTCCGTACGTTCGTCCGTTCACGTACTTTACACTAACGAAAAAGCAATCTACATCTCTGACTCAGAAGGGTTGACCGAAGGGTAATCGGGGTCGAGGATCTCGAATCCGAGGTTAGTTTCTCGAAATTCCAATTAGCTAATTAGCTAATTACTAATTAAATAATGAAATTTTTTTTTGTTCCTGAGTAAGGGTCGACCGAAGGGTAATCGAGGCCGAGGATCACGAATCCGAGGTTAGCTTTTCGAAATTCCAATTAGCTAATTAGCTAATTAAGTAATGAATTTTTTTTTGTTCCTGAGTAATGGTCGACCGAATGGTAATCGAGGTTGAGGATCTCGAATACGGTGTTAGTTTTTTCATGAACACCTTCTAAGCCTTTTTTGCGACAAAGGATCAATTTTTAGATAATAATGTTTTAAGCGGCAATATGTAGAACAAAAAATGTAATAGCTGACTGACGTCCGATCGCTGGATCTCCATAGTCATCAGTATATTACTGAGATCACACACTTTTATATACATCTATACTATACGAATATCATCTGATGCCAGTCATTCAAAATACTGTTTCCCTTGTCTGGTGTTGTCTTCGACAGTCACAGTAGCACAAAGAGAGTGACTTTTAAACAGGGAATAGAGGAGAATGAATGAATTAGTTTCAAAAGTGACTCTAGACTAAATGGAAAAGTGAAAATGTACATGTAACGGCTAGCCGCGAGTGGTCGACCGGAGGGAGGCCGACGAGCGACTAGTCGTCGATTTCCAGAATAATATTTTTAAGAACAAACTTTGTGATTTTTATAGAGCTTTCAGACTTCTTGGTTAGAAATTAATCGTTGCTTTCCACGAACATAGGTGGCAGCTATTTAAGATTCCTCTTGGTGGAGAGAAAATTGAAACCTTTTCCAGAGAATCATATAGCTATTTAAAGCTTACAAGTTTTTGATTATAAATTGATTTTCCGAAATGTGCTCATTTTCGGAACGCGTCTTCGTCCGAATGAAGTTAAGATAGTAAAATGAGTACGCATCGGAACAGCTAGCCGTGAGTGGCCGACCGGAGGGAGGCCGACGAACGACTAGTTGTTTCTTTTGAAAATTGGTTGAAAAGTGAGATTTATAAGACTGTCGCATAGTGTCCATAATTTTTCTAAGGTAGATATATATGGCATCTTTTCGAACTTCGAGAAAAAACTATGTAGATCACCAACTCATTCAACTAAAAATGATGATAAAAGATATACTGTAGGTCACGAAGTTGTGAAGAATTTCGGCAACTTTGCTTGAGACGGACTCAACAAGAACGAGGTACTTTCTAATATGAAAATATCACTAAACACTTACTAGGTACCGACTGCTAGCGGTGAGTGGTGAACAGGAGAGAGGCTGACAAGCGACTAGGCGCTATAATTTCAGAAGATTTCAGGAAGAGAAATTGGTCTATGTAAAACATTCTGACAAATTATCAAACGATCAGATCGTTCAACTGAAATAACTTTTTTCTCTCTTTGAACGAATAGTAGCGCTCTAATACTAATACTATCCTTTCAGTAGAGGGTTTAGCGGCTACTAGGCCGCGTTACTTGTAATTTATTATAGAAAATACTAATAGTATCAAAAAAAGATTAGAAAACTATTCAACCATCTCTGACATGAGATTCTGCATTAGAAACTATCCTTTTCGCTTAATAGATGTTATACTAACGATTATCCGAATAAATTTCATGATGAACACTCGGTTTATTTAATGTTATTTTGTAATTTCGACATGAAAAATAATTTGCTTATTTTTATACTTCATTAAGGATGGGCACTCGCAACCGGTCTTCGAGTTCAACGAGCTGCTCATGCAGACTTACTCTTAACAGATGGGAAAGTATTAGTTAGTGGTGGATTTCATGCAACTGATACTCTGAGGTCTACTGAAATATATGATCCCGTAAATAAAACATGGAAGGATACAGGAATTACGGCTGAAAAACGACGTTATCATACAATAGTCCTGTTAAATAATGGAAATATATTGACTGTTGGCGGACTTAATAGTGTGGGGTCTTATCTTGCCAGCACTGAGTTACTTAATTTAATATCAAATTCTTGGAGTTTAACAGGAACAATGGCACTTTCGCGAGCTTTTCATACAACAACTAAATTGGCAGATGGCAATGTTTTAGTTGCTGGTGGACGCTATAGCAGCTTTACTAATACTGCTGAACTGTATAATTCAACAACCGGTACTTGGACCTTTACAGGAAATATGACTGGTTTACGAATAGGACATATAGCAGTGTTATTAACAAATGGAAAAGTTTTAATTGCTGGTGGGTTAAGTAGTGCCACTACTTTTCTTAATACTGCTGAATTATATGATCCAATAACAGGAACTTGGACAGCGACTGCTACCATGAATAATGCACGAAATCAGCCTTCGGCACATCTGTTAATGGATGGAAAAGTATTAGTTGTTGGTGGACAAAATAGTCTTGCTGCTGCTCTTAAAACTGCTGAAATATATGATCCAACAACAGGTATTTGGACAATGGTAAGTAATATGACTATGGCAAGATATATACCTAGAGGATCTGTATTGAAAAATGGAAAAGTACTGATTACTGGTGCAACTAATGAGAATGGTACTTTCCTTAATACCGCTGAATTATATGATCCAATAACAAATACTTGGACAATGAAACAAAGTATGAGTGTAGCACGAAATCTACATACGTCAACTGTTTTAGAAGATGGAAGAGTAATAGTTACTGGTGGAGGTGATGGTGTTAATATTTTTTCTAGCGTTGAAATATATACATATGGAGATTAATTTATTAACTTAAATATTATTTTTCATTTTTTTTCTCAAAACAATTTATGTATATAAAAGTTTTATTTGTCTTTGCTTGTGATCAATTTTCTTCTCATTGAAAAAGCATTTTCTAACACTTTCAAACATGCTCTTAATTAATAAATCATTTTATATTTGTTTCGTAAATTTTATTTTTGACAAAATAAATAAATTCTAATATGTGCATATAAACTAGTAAACTGAAAACTATGTTTAGAAATTTCTTTTTAAGGGCAAAAACAGGTAAACAGGTGTAGGGTTAACGAAAGTAATGATGAATAAAATATAAGAATATGCAGCCGTGTATCAACAGTGTCAAACTCAAAAGTTGAATTCAGCTATTCAGTTCAGTTATTTAATTATTTCCACATCCTCACTTTGCCGCTACTCCGCACCCTCACCCTGATTCAGATATTTTTCTAATTACTGAATATACTTTATCTTCTTATTGATAATTTTATGATATTTAATAACTATAAAAACAATTAAAGACACATCATTGTTAATGAAAATCATGAACTAATTTAAAAAATATAACTGTCTATTCGTCATTGTGATTTTGATCGATTTGCATATTTACTTCAAACTGGTTTAAAGAAAATCAGGTACTGAAGATGCTTTCTTTGTTGTTAGTACATTTCAAGTACGATATTATCAAAATATTCGAATAGATGATCAATTATAAGTTGTTTTACGTTTACATGAATAAGATAATCAGGGTGAGTTAGAATAGCCATGACGCGTTTCGAACTGTTTAAGGTTCTTCTCAAATGGTATCATATTTTAAAGACTAAATAAATTCAATCAGTATCAATATTAAGTTAAAATTGATCAAATTTTAACAACATCTAAATGTACAGTAAAATAAGTTGTATTATATACGTAGTTTGTGTTCAGCTTCGTGTTATGTTACTTTTTGTCTTCGCCAATGAAGATATGATTCAGTTGTATGGTAATACAATATTGGATGTACATTTTGTTTTGTGTAGATGAAGTATAATGTTAGAACATCTGAAATGAAAAGAAATGATAATTTTTTAATGATTTTGTTTATTAATATTCTTTTAATAGGGAAAAGAGCTGCTGATCTATAGAATAATATAGCATAATTATTTGGTGTTGAATGATATCATGGAATAGAGATGAAAATTAGAAGTATTTGAAATAATAGTCTATATCTTGTGCTTTGAATATTGTACTGGGATAGATGGTTGATTGAAGAGTATCACTTGTCTTGCGTTATTTTAACTAGATTATGGTTTTGAATACATTTTGCACGTTGAATCATATGTTTTCGACGAGTTTCGATAGCATCAAACACCTGTTCATGCCATTGTGGGTTTTTTTCCATAAATCTGTTCTTCACTGAAAACCTATACTGTTCTGCTTGTATAATTGTGCTGAGATGTTCCAGTTTCTTTTCATTGTGAACAATCGCCTGATGAATAATTTTATTCTTCAATTGTATTAGTTTGTCGATTTCATTTGATAATGAATGACTTGTTGGAAATATAGATATAGTTTCATTCAATTTTTGTATATCTTGATCAATATTATTAATTATTTCATGAACTGAATTAGATGTTGATTGTAATGCTGTTGATGTTTGACGATATTTTAACAACGCTAGATCTTCTTCAATTGTCAGTTGATTCTTTGTTGCTTGCCATATGTGTCTTGCTAAGATTATCTGTAATGAGGATAAAATAAAAAGACAGAAGAATGGAGTTATTTAATATATAATAGAATATAGATATGTACATGCTTGTTGTTTGGACGGATATCAAAGAAATTTTGAAGTAATTGATGATCAGCTGCATTGAAAATTAACATTTTTCTTTGATATTCAAAGTTACACTCTAAAACCTGTTGCTTTTCATGTACTAATTGATATATAATTGAATTTAATTCTTTCATTGCATTTAAACAATCATTATCCTGTTGGCATTCAGTTATGATCTCTTGTTCAAACTTTTCAATTGCATTTTGTGCTTGTTTTAAATGTTTTTCAATCAATTTAAGTCGTTGTTCAATAACAGATTTGGATCTATCATAAGTATGACAGATTGAATACTTCATAGCTGAAGGTTTAGACATTCGACCATGCCAAATATTCTGTGTCATGCCAATATGATGATAATATTTCCATTGACTTTGTTTTAGTTGTTAAAAACAAACTTGAGCGATTAAATGAATATATCGACGAATAAAGTGTATCTTTTTATCACCAATAAAATAAGAGTTGAATTTATCTGATCGATTAAAAGCTGTTAATGTTCTTTGATATAACATTTCATCAGATATAGCATTATAATCAACTAAATCATTTCCCATAAATTCAACTGGATCCAATTGACTATTATTCTGGTTACATTTCTTCTTTTTGGTTATTTTCTGTTGAATTGATTTGACTGGAGGACAAGTTGCTTCAATAATAGTTGAATTAATTATTGTTTGCTTATGATGTTGGCTGTTTTCATTTGTAGATGATAGTTTACTATGAACTGATAAATCTATACCTTGATTTCGAAGTTTTCGACGATAGCGTTGTAACTTTCTATTAGCATGACATCTTTTTCTTTTTATTGGATGTGATTGTTGTTGTTCTGGTTGCGATTTTGGCTCGATTGGATACACTTGCTTTTGATTTTGTACATCCATATACCAGCAGTTGTTTGATAAATCATTGCTTTTGTTATTGAAAGCCATGATATAATAGAAGTATTGTGTGTATAGAATGAATCTAAAGAATAATAATAATATAATAATGAAAGTGTCCAAGAGAAGCTTACTTGATAGTGAAGGTTTATTAAATGATAAAGACAATGAAGAAAAGTGGTGCCTTTTATACGTCAAAGAGAGAGAGAGAGAGAGAGAGAGAGAGAGAAGCAGATAGAGCAAAGAATAGAAACGTGACTGAATTCTAAGAGAAATTGCGTATTTCTTATGGGAAAAATACCATTGGCCACCATTTTGTATGATCAAAGTCCATGGAATGCTGTTTTTTAAATAGAAATATCATTGAGTATATTCTTTTTTAGTATCAGATCAAAGTTTAACTTGGACGTGACTTCATACAACAATATAAATCGACCAGAGATGGATTTATCTTAAAATAGATATGAATCTGGTAGTTTCCAGAAAGAATCTTCTGAATGTCCTGACTACGTGATGTTTTTTTCTTTTTCATGGAAGACCATAGCGTGGGTAGAAAGAGAGACTACAAGCTACTATAAATTGTGTTGCTTTTTTCTTATTTATTTTCATTTCTCTTTTAGGTCGTATAGCAATGCATACATATATCTATATATATATAGTGGTCATCATTTTTAGATTAAATTATCTATAGGTAAGTTTAAACAATATGATTATAATAAAAGAGATCTTTTCTGTTTCATTTAGAAGTATGAACATCAATTTATTTATTAATGGATTAATTAGAAATGATAATAAAAAAAGGATTAAGTTATGACTAGAAAACAGATGATAAAAAGATGATGTTATCATAATAGCCATTATTTATTAGTAACATTAAAATTTTCATTGATTATAATCAATATTTAATGATTTCATTTTGTTCTGGATCAAAATAGATCAGCAATAGTCTACTGTTTGAAAATATATATGCACAACATGAACGATTGCACCAATAATTAATATTATTTTTTGATTCCCATTAATATTTTGACTTATAAATCATGATTTCAAAATAATTAATATTATATCCATATCGTTTAATTATATTAAATCATTATTTTCAATCTTTTTACTGATATCCATATATATTTAATATCTCAAGTCGTTCAGATGATAAATATTCATCAAACTGAAATTAAGAATTTAATGCAGTCACATTTTATTATCACTTTGAATATGATAGATTAAAATCGACTTGAAAGATTGATACATGCACTATAAGTCTCAATATGACCAGGAACAACTATAATTGTTGTCAAATTCAAAATGAATTTTTAGTTTGGAATTGTGTTTGATGCATATATATCCAATATTATCAATGTTACATTATCAAAGACTTTTCTGACAAAGATTGAGAACTTATAATGATTAATTACACTTTCTCCAAGTGGAAAACTTGTTACCATTTTGTTTTGCAAGTACGAAATAGATATCCATAATGAGTTGATTCATTGAAAGCTGCTTGTATGATCAGAAGATTTGATTGTAATAAGTTGAAAATTGTGATATTCAATGAGAAAAAAGCCTCTTTTTATAGTACTAAAAAGACTCGAATTGCGCATATTAAATACCAACACGTTTTATTAATCTTTCTTCATTCGGAACAATCAGACATATTGTCACGTATATCACAAAAAATATTTTTGATTAAATATGAGTTCAAATCTTATAGTTCTCTTTGAATAGAGGATTAAATTCGTTAAAAAATATACTATCGATACTTCTTCTTATACTCTACAATTCATTAACGAAGGTCATCATTGCATACTACTTCACAACAGATATATTCAAAAAGTTCGTTTTTATCTTTATATGAAATTTTTTTATTAAATTCCATTGTATATGTAATCACATCATCGTGAAAATATGTTAGTATATAGAAAAAAAAATATAATCAGTGCCACGTCAGCATCATTCTTGACAAAATACTAAAAAGTCTAATTGGTTTTCGAATAATATATTTTGAGAATAATAATATTTCAAGAAATTAACCCTTTGACTACCGAATTATTTGTTACTGAACTGAGTTCAAGTAAATAATTGAATTAGCTTATTCTATACGTAATAACGTACGTCAGATATCTTTCGTAGATGATTTACTCAATGTAAATTACATTGAACTTTGTTATACTTAATGGAAAGTTTAACTGTTGAAGTTTATTTAAAAGTAATAGATAGTATCAGTTGATCCGACTACTTCTTGACTGTCGCTTACTTTAAGGTCGTAAATGCTGTCTTATATACCTGAGTTATAATATCTATAACAAGACAAGAACAAAAAGGATACTCAGAAAGGGTCCCAGAACACTGCTTATTACTCCTTTTCAACAGATCACGTGCTAATTTTTATGAATTATATCAGAAAAAATATGGAAAAAACAGGTGTAGGTTTTTTTATACTGAGGAAGTCAAAGGGTTAATTGATGATCGCTTTTTCTATTGGAAGTGTGCGGTCCAGAGGAACTAGCATAAAAATAGAATTTTGATAGATCGTGAAGTGCACACTGTATTTAAACGTATCATTTCGTATTTCTGGTTTAAAATAAATAGTTTAATTTTGGAACCACACGAGAAACGTTGTATGTGATAGAACTATCTAAAACTTTCTCAAGCGTGCATTGAATTATACTTCCTTGAGTAAGAAATTTGTAATTTTATCTGGAAAGAATATTGAACTCTTACTATTAGTTTCGATGGAATGATAGTTGATTTTTATTCGGTGTCCTATTATTCTTCTTTCATCCTTTCTTTTCTTGTGACGTCGTTGACGCTCGTAACCGACAAACAAACATTGAACTTTGCAATCGTTGGAAACTCAATTACGATTGCATGCTATATTCTTGTTTGAGCAAACTAAGTAGAATAAAAAAGCCCGAATGTGAACATAGACAAAGAATATATGCTTTATTCTTGAAAGAAGCGTCAAATGTGAAAGATGCTATCGATTTGTCTCTTAACACTAGCTATATTCTGTCAAATATCGTGCGAACAAATGGGATGCATATCGAATGTGACATTCGTGTCGCTAGATAGGAAAATAATCGAGTTTAATCAAGCCTTCGATGAATGTGCATGCTATTAATTGCAATCCAATTTCTCTGGTTTCAATTACTTTGTGCAAAACCAAACATGTGAACTGTTTGGAAATTTTTCTACTGAGTTTGTTTTCCTGCTAAGTTTCCAAAGTCAATTTTGTTTTGTCAATCAACCAAATGCCACTTTGGGTAGCACGACGTTGACAACAATGGCTAGCTCAATGGTCACTTCTGCGCAAGCATCGATTTACTCACGATGGAATTCAACTGGTATCACTGTCGCAAGCGGTAACGGAAGCACCAGCGTCCTCAATCCTTATGGCGTCTTTGTCGATGATCAATATAATATATATATCGCAGAGAAGGGCAACAGTCGAGTTTCTAAATGGCCTCCGAATCCTAATGGCTTAGCGACTGCAGCTATTTTTAAAACTGCTAGTGGACAACTCAATGCTCCGCCTAGTTTATACGTGGATAGTAATACAGGTGATATATACGTAGCAGATGAATCAAACCATCGAGTGGTACGCTTTCCGAATGGATCAACAATGGGTCGCAATGTGACGAGCTTTTTATTGAATACTTCACCAACTGTGTCGGGTATCTACTTGGATCCGAATGGAACTATTTTTATTACAGATACAGGAGGCAATCGTATATATAATTGGTTCACTAATCACAGTGCTGTTGGTGGAAATGGGGCAGGCGCTAATGCCAATCAATTAAGTTCACCGAAGCGCTTTTTTATTGACAAGAACTATACATTTTATGTTGTCGATTCAACGAATAATCGAGTACAAAGATGGCTTCGTGGAGCAATGTCCGGAGATACAGTAGCCGGCGGCTATGGATCAGGTACAAATGCAAGTCAATTAAATGGGCCTCTAGCTGTTGTGGTCGACAGTCAGGGAAATGTGCTCGTCTGTGATTCAAACAACAATCGAGTTCAAAGGTGGAGGCCCGGTTGGACTTCAGGTATAACTGTTGCAGGTAATGCAAATGGTTCGGCAGGTTCAGGCTCTATAGGATTAAATGCACCTAAAGGAATTGCTATTGACAAAAGTGATAATTTTTATGTGGTTGACACTAACAATCTTCGAATACAAAAATTTTCTATTTTATAATACTTTATTGGTGTTCGAACAGTTTTTAATTCGTAGTTTCTCTAAATCATCATTAGATTATACAGGTCAGTTTCCATTCTTCTCACAAACGTTCTTCACCATCAATAATATAATAACCAGTGTTGACAACACTTGTTTCCAATGAAATATCGGCAAATCGTCCTGTGGCGATTTTTAACTACTCATCAACATTATGTTGTAAAATTTTTTGTTCACCTTGATATTTCGTAAACATCGATCGATATTCAATTTCATCATAACAAATAACTTCAATGCTATGAAACATGTATGGATCTCCTGTTCTAACTACAACAATCTCCAAGATGTTTGACCAACGGTGAATATTTTTTGAAGGATACTAAGATGAATGTAGGAGGTAAAGACCATCGTGCTATTTGATTGGTCATCTGACAAATGGCGTGCCATTCTAATATCTGAAATACCAAATTCTTCGAGAAAATCATAGATAACCGAGTCACCTTTGATTACTTGAATTTCTACTGTTTAACAATTCTGAGCCATAACTCAGTACGAACGGAAGTTCTTTTGTTCCTCTTCTCTAGTCTTGGTTGGTCAATATTGTCTTAATTCCTGCTTTTCTTTTGTTTTCCAAATACACTTTATTTAACACAAGTATAGAAAAATTATTTCTCGTTTAGTTAGTTATAGTAGTGTCACAATACTCTCCGTGTCAGCAGATGATCGATTCGATTGTGCATCCGAAGATTTGGAGTG